>JASTWF010000445.1:154245-179245 GCA_030390025.1 Squalus acanthias
TCGGTGCTTGCGGTCTGCACCAATTGTTTATGAAGCCTCCCCGCCCACTCGCCGGTCCATTACTCCGCTCCGTCCGGCCGCTTCTCACGGATTGAGCAGGAGCTGATCCACATGCAACGTCCTCTGAGATGACACGCACCGCGCATGCCCAAACCAGGCGGGTCCAGCGCCTGCGCACTGGGCTCCTGTAGTCCGGGTGCGGCACATTCTCCCCCGCGGGGAATGCTGGGTAAAAGCCCCGCCATTGAAAGGCTGCATTCGTGAATAGAACAGAATTTACTGGGAATACATTGAGCACTGAACCATGTTCATTCCAGCAATTAGAATGTGTTTCTGCTGATCTTAATAACCCCTATACCTGGGCTGGAGATTAATATTCTGTATAAATATTGAATAAATCAGCTTTGTATAAACACAGTGGGTCGAATATTTGATTTCTCCATGAGAAGAGGAGACTAATTGATGTTCTGTTACCGAATGTTCCATTTTTTGGGTCCTTTTCTTACTCTAACTTATATCACTTCTCACCTAGTTTTCCTTCTACAGCATCAAACCCCAGGCTTGTTCTATTTGAATACATGGCTTGTGGGTGTCATAGACTGAACTGGAGTGTCTCACTTTACACTCATCTGAAGTTCCTTTGAACCACCCTTTTATAGAACTATCTTGCATAAGGTTTGAAATCTGTTATTTGCTGTATCATTCAACCCTTTTTGGATCCGATTTGGTAAAAACACCTCCACATATATTGCATGTGATCGCCTATGAAATGTTCTGATCTTTGTAATTGTCATTGCTGATTTTGATGCGCTCTTTGATTTAATCTCTTGTTATCAACATACCTTGCACTATTTCTTTAATTGAGATAATTGTTTCTAATACTTCCTTAATTACGTCTTTAGCTCCTCCATTGATGCCTGTCAATAATCCTTGCTTAGGGTTTAGGGGTTGGCTTTAGGGGCTTGGGTTCGGGTTAGGATTATGAGACAGTGATTAGGATGTTAGGCTTATGAGACAGTGATTAGGGATAGAAACCACTATTGACAACGCCAGTGTCACTAGACATGTTCTCTTTCATTTCACGGTGTTTTAACCTCATGCAGGATGAGTCAGAAAACAGCCTCATGAATTGTTCATTCAAGGAACCTTCTTTCTAGCCCGAGCCTGATTTCCTCTCTTCTTACACATCTCGAGACTCAGATCAAACTGTCAGGACGGAGTGAAGAGACTCAGATCAAACTGTCACAGAAGTGTATTGTTTTAATTTAAATTAATTAAAGGGTAAATAATATTAATAAATTTAATTAATTACATAGAATGGGAGAGCAGGTGATGTGTTACTGCTGCAATATGTGGGAGCTGGTGGACACCATTGATGTTCACGGTGATCACATTTGCAGTAAGTGTTGGCTGCTCGAGGAACTCCGGCTCCGTGTTGATGAGCTGGAGTCCGAGCTTCAAACACTGCGACACATCAGGGAGGGGGAGAGTTACCTGGACTCTGTGTTCCAGGAGGTAGTCACACCAATTAGATTAACTAATTCAGATGTAGCCCGTGATCAGGGACAGGAGGGTGTGACTACGAGTGAGGCAGGTAGGGGGATCGAGGAGGTAGTGTTGGAGGAGCCGCAGCCCTTGCTCTTGTCCAACAGGTTCGAGGCTCTTACTCCCTGTGAGGACGGGAGCAGGGACTGCAGGGAGGATGAGCAACCTGGCCACAGCACCGTGGTACGGGGAGCCATTCAAGTGGGGGGAGTAAAAAGAAATGTTGTAGTGGTAGGGGATAGTATCATTAAGGGGATAGATCGGGTTCTTTGCAGCCGAGAGCGAGAGTCCCGAAGGCTGTGTTGCCTGCCCGGTGCCAGGGTTAAGGACATCTCCTCTGGGCTGGAGAGAAACTTGGAGTGGGAGGGGGAAGATCCAGTTGTCGTGGTCCATGTTGGTACCAATGACATAGATAGGACAAGGAATGAGGTTCTGCTGAGGGAGTATGAGCAGCTAGGGGCCAAATTAAAAAACAGAACCTCTAGGGTAGTAATCTCTGGCTAGGGTAAATAAAATCAGAGAGTTAAATGCGTGGCTCAAAGACTGGTGTGGGAGAAATGGGTTTTGCTTCCTGGGACACTGGCACCAGTACTGGGACAGGAGAGAGCTGTTCCGTTGGGACGGACTTCACTTGGCCAGTGCTGGGACTAGAGTCCTGGCGAATCGAATAACCAGGGCTGTAGAGAGGGCTTTAAACTAATTAGTGGGGGGGAGGTTTCAAGAGAGCAAAAAATAAAAATGTCAGCGGAGAAGGCAATAGAGCAAAGTAGCAGTGGGGTAATTAAAAACCAGAGCGTGTCAGGAAGGGACAGAATATATAAAGATAAAGGTAAAGTAGTAAAGGGGGTAAAAGCAGGAATAAATTGTCACAAAACATATTTAAAAGTTCTTTATCTGAATGCACGCAGCATTCGTAACAAAATAGATGAGTTGACGGTACAAATAACTACGTATGGGTATGATCTTGTGGCCATTACAGAAACATGGCTGCAGGGTGACAACGACTGGGAATTAAATATGCCAGGGTATTTAACAATCAGGAAGGACAGGCAGGAAGGAAGAGGAGGTGGGGTAGCTATGTTAATAAAGGAAGGAATCACTGTATTACAGAGAAATGATATTGGGTCAAAGGATCAGGATAATGAAACAGTTTGGGTGGAGATAAGGAATAATAAGGGGAAAAAAACACTAGTGGGAGTAGTATATAGGCCTCCTAATAGTTGCAACTCTGCTGGAAGAAGTATTAATCAGGAAATAGTTGGGGCATGTAATAAGGGAACAGCTATAATTATGGGGGATTTTAACTATCATATTAACTGGACAAATCAAATTGGGCAGGGCAGCCTTGAGGAAGAGTTTATTGAGTGTATTAGGGATGGATTTCTTGAGCAGTATGTAACTGATCCTACAAGGGGGCAAGCAACCTTGTACCTGGTCCTGTGTAATGAGTCAGGATTAATTAATAATGTCCTAGTTAAGGATCCCCTTGGAATGAGTGACCATAACATGGTTGAATTCCATATCCAATTAGAGGGTGAGAAGGTTGGTTCTCAGACAAGCGTACTGAGCTTGAATAAAGGAGACTGTGATGGTATGAGAGCGGAATTGATTAAAGTGGACTGGGAAAATAGATTAAAGGGTAAGACGGTACATGAGCAGTGGTGTTCATTTAAGGAGTTATTTTACAACTTTCAAAAAATATATATTCCACTGAGGAAAAAAGGGTGTAAAAGAAATGACAGCCATCCGTGGCTAAGTAAAGAAATTAAGGATAGTATCCAACTAAAAACAAGGACATATAAGGTAGCCAAACTTAGTGGGAGGATAGAAGATTGGGAAGTCTTCAAAAGACAGCAAAAAGTAACTAAAGGATTGATTAAGAAAGGGAAGATAGACTATGAAAATAAATTAGCAAAAAATATAAAAACAGATAGCAAGAGTTTCTATAGTTATATAAAAAGAAAAAGGGTGGCTAAGGCAAACGTAGGTCCCTTAGAGGATGAGACCGGGAAATTAATGGTGGGAAACATGGAGATGGCAAAAATGCTGAACAAATATTTTGTTTCAGTCTTTACGGTAGAGGACACTAAGAATATCCCAACACTGGACAAACAGGGGGCTCTAGGGGGGAGGAGCTAAATACGATTAAAATCACTAAGGAATTGGTACTCAGTAAAATAATGGGACTCAAGGCGGATAAATCCCCTGGACCTGATGGCTTACATCCTAGGGTCTTGAGGGAAGTGGCAGTAGGGATTGTGGATGCTTTGGTAATAATTTTCCAAAATTCCCTGAACTCAGCAAAGGTCTCGGCAGATTGGAAAACTGCTAATGTAACACCCTTATTTAAAAAGGGTTGTAGGCACAAGGCTGGAAATTATAGACCAGTTAGCCTAACATCTGTGGTGGGTAAAATTTTGGAGTCTATTATTAAGGAGACAGTAACGGAACATTTAGATAAACATAATTTAATAGGACAAAGTCAGCATGGCTTTATGAAGGGGAAGTCATGTCTGACAAATTTGCTCGAGTTCTTTGAGGACACAACGTACAGGGTGGATAAAGGGGAACCAGTGGATGTAGTGTATTTAGAGTTCCAGAAGGCATTCGACAAGGTGGCACATAAAAGATTATTACTCAAAATAAAAAATCACTGGATTGGGGGTAATATTCTGGCATGGTTGGAGGATTGGTTATCTAACAGGAAGCAGAGAGTTGGGATAAATGGTTCATTCTCGGACTGGCAACCAGTAGCCAGTGGTGTTCCGCAGGGGTCGGTGCTGGGTCCCCAACTCTTTACAATCTATATTAACGATTTGGAGGAGGGGACCGAGTGTAACATATCAAAGTTTGCAGATGATACAAAGATGGGAGGGAAAGTAGAAAGTGAGGAGGACATAAAAAACCTACAAGGGGATATAGACAAGCTGGGTGAGTGGGCGGAGATTTGGCAGATGCAATACAATATTGGAAAATGTGAGGTTATGCACTTTGGCAGGAAAAATCAGAGAGCAAGTTATTATCTTAATGGCGAGAAACTGGAAAGTACTGCAGTACAAAGGGATCTGGGGGTCCTAGTGCAAGAAAATCAAAAAGTTAGTATGCAGGTGCAGCAGGTGATCAAGAAGGCCAACGGAATGTTGGCTTTTATTGCTAGGGTGATAGATTATAAAAACAGGGAGGTATTGCTGCAGTTATATAAGGTATTGGTGAGACCGCACCTGGAGTACTGCATACAGTTTTGATGTCCATACTGAAGAAAAGTCATACTTGCTCTCGAGGCAGTACAAAGAAGGTTCACTCGGTTAATCCCGGGGATGAGGGGGTGGACATATGAGGAGAGGTTGAGTAGATTGGGACTCTACTCATTGGAGTTCAGAAGAATGAGAGGCGATCTTATTGAAACATATAAGATTGTGAAGGGGCTTGATCGGGTGGAGGCGGGGAGGATGTTCCCAAGGATGAGTGAAACTAGAACTAGGGGGCATAATCTTAGAATAAGGGGCTGCTCTTTCAAAACTGAGATGAGGAGAAACTTCTTCACTCAGAGGGTAGTAGGTCTGTGGAATTTGCTGCCCCAGGAAGCTGTGGAAGCTACTTCATTAAATAAATTTAAAACAAAATAGATAGTTTCCTAGAGGTAAAGGGAATTAGGGGTTACGGGGAGCGGGCAGGAAATTGGACATGAGGCTGAGTTCGGATCGGTCAAAGCCCTGTGGGTGGCGGAGTGGGCCCAGGGGCTGAGTGGCCTGGTCCTGCTCCTACTTCTTGTGTTCTTTAGATTTGAGGTTAGGATCAGATCAGCCATGATCTCATTGAATGGCGGAGCAGGCTCAAGGGGCCGATTGGCCTACTCCTGCTCCTATTTCTTATGTTCTTATGTAAAACACACGAGAGAAAGACACACACACTGAAAGAGACAAGCTTTTATCACAGTAGGGGGGAGTGTGAAGCAGGAATTTCGACTGCTCGTGTGGATAAGAGAAAAATGTTGCCTTTGCAGAAAAGATTGGAAGCGATAAAACATCAAAGGCTTCCCGAAGAAATGAGAACCACTGTATCAACAGGATACACTCAGGGAGGGAGTGATGGTTCATGATTAAATCTGTTTCGTTCTCCACGGATGCTGCCTGGCCTGCTGAGTGTTTCCAGCATTTTCTGTTGTTATTTCAGATTTCCAGCATCCGCAGTATTTTAGTATTGTTATATTTTAGTATCTGATTGACTTGATTCAATAAAATTATAATCAAAAGTTTTATCAGTGTTTCCCTACACCTCAAACTTTTATTAGAGATAAAGGATGTATGACAATATCCTAGAATACATCCACAAGGGCAATAGGAATCTATGACTACATCCTACAGCTAAGGACAAAGTGACTGAACACAGAGAAATTTGAGTTGATTAGAGAGAGGCAATATGGATTTGTAAAGGGCAGGTCATGTCTAACGAACCTCATTGAATTTTGAGGAATTAGCTGAAGTAATAGACAGGGGAATGTCTACGGATGTGTTGTATATGGACTTCCAGAAGGCATTCAATGAGGTTCTGTACAAGAGACTGTCAGCGAAAATTAAAGGTCATGGAATTGAAGGCAAATTATTGACCTGGTTAGGAGATTGGTTAGGCGGTAGAAGACAGAGATTAGGGATAATGGGAATGTACTCAAATTGGAAGGAAGTGACTTGTGGTGTCCCACAAGAATCTGTGCTGGGGGGTCAACTATTCACTATATTTATTAATGACAGGGATAACATAATAGAGCGCCATATATCAAGGTTTACCGATGACACAAAGCTAGATGGCACAGTACATAGTGTAGCGGGGAGCATAAAATTACAAAGAGACATTGATAGATTAACTGAGTGGGCAAAACTGTGGCAGCTGGATTTCAACGCAGTGAGGTCATCCATTCTGGACCAAAGAAAGACAGATGTGAGTATTTTTTAAATGGTGGAAAGCTGGGAACAGTGAAGCTCCAAAGACATTTAGGGGTTTGTGTAAAGAGATCACTAAAATATAGTGATCAGGTGCAAAATATAATCAACAAAGCTAAAGGAATGTTAGCCTTTATATCTAGAGGGCCAGAATACAAGGGGGATTGCTAGAGCTATACAAAGCCCTGGTTAGATCACATCTGGAGCACTGTGTACAGTTCTGGGCACCGCACCTTGGAAAGGACATATTGGCCTTGGAGAATGTTACCAGGGCCCAAGGGTTAAATTATGAGGACAGATTACATAAACCTGGCTTCTATTCCTGGAATATAGAAGGTTAAGGGGTGTGATGATTGAGTTTACCGGGATTTTGAACGGAATTGATAGGATAGATAGAGAAAAACTTTTTCCACAGGTGGAGGAGTCTCGGACAAGGGGGCATAACCTTACAATCAGAGCCAGGCCATTCAGGAGAGAATTTAGGAAACACTTCATCACACAAATGTTGGTAGAAGTGTGGAACCCTCTCCCGCAAAAAGCAGTAGATGTCAGCTCAAATAATAATTTCATATCTGAGGTCGATAGATTTTATCACCAAGAGTATTAAGGGATATGGAGCTAAGTCGGGTGGATGGAGTTAGGACACAGATCAACCATGATCTCATTGAATGGAGGGACAGGCTCGATGGGCTGAAGGGCCGACTCCTGTTTCTGTGTCCTGTGTTTCTAATACCTCCACCTCAGGGCAATAGGGATATATGACAATATCCTACAATATCTCAATAAGGGCAATAGGGATATATGACAATATCCTACAATACCTCAATAAGGTCAATAGGGATATATGACAATATCCTCCAATACCACAATAACAGCAATAGGGATATATGACAATATCCTCCAATACCTCAATAAGGGCAATAGGGATATATGACAATATCCTCCAATACCACAATAACAGCAATAGGGATATATGACAATATCCTCCAATATCTCAATAAGGGCAATAGGGATATATGACAATATCCTCCAATATCTCAATAAGGGCAATAGGGATATATGACAATATCCTACAAAGCTTCGACATGAGGGCAATACAACAACTTGTATTTATATAGCGTCTTTAACGTAGTAAAAATGGTAAAAAGTCCCAAGACGATTCACAGGAGCATTTCAGACAAAATTTGACACCGAGCCACATTAGGGCAGATGACCAAAATGTTGTTCAAAGGTTTTCAGGAGGATTAAAGGAGGAAACAGAGGTAGAGAGGTTTAGAGAGGAAATTCAGAGCGGAAACTCAAAGCTTAGGGCCGAGGCAGCTGAAGGCACGGCCACTAATGGAGGAGTGATTAAAATCAGGGATGCTCAAGAGGCCAGAATTAGAGGAGCGCAGATACCTCGGAGGGATTTTTGTGGGACTGGAGGAAATTACAAACATAGGGAGAGGCGAGTTCCTGGAGGGATTTGAAAACAAGGATGAGAATTTTAAATTGAGACGTTGCCTAACGGGGAGTCAATGTAGGTCAGCGAGCACAGGGGTGATGGGTGAACGGGACTTGGTGCGAGTTGGACACGGGCAGCAGAGTTTTGGATGACCTCAAGTTTACGGAGGGGAGAAGGTGGGACGCTGGCCAGGAGAGCGTTGGAATAGTCAAGTCTAGAGGTAATATAGGCAATGGATGATTGAGGTATATCCCATATCCGACAATACCCCCACAGAACAGGAAAAGCGATACGACAATATCTATGATACACCCACATACGGCCAATAAGGATGTATGACAATATCCTGCAATGTCCCTACAGTAGAAAAACATGTGGAAACAGAAAACGTAATAAAGAATAGTCAGGACGGATTTCAAAAGGGAAGGTCATGCATGACCAACCTTATTCAATTCTGTGAAGTACTAACAAAGAGAAGACAAGGATAATACAGTAGATGTAATAGATTTGGATTTTCAAAAGGCCTTCGATAAGGTACCGCATCGTAGACTCATGACTATGGTCAGAGCATGTGGAGTCAGGGGACCGGTAGCAGAATGGATAGCGCGCTGGCTGCAGAACAGAAAACAGAGAGTCGGGGTTAAGGGGAGCTCCCCAGACTGGAAAATGTTGGAAGTGGTTTTCCACAAGGATCGGTGCTGGGACCACTGTTCACAATTTACATCAATGGTTTGCACTCGGGAATCGGAAATACAATTTCAAAATTTGCGGATGACACCAAATTGGGGGAGTCTAGTTAATACTGAGAAAGACTGCAACAAAATACAAGAGAACATTAATAAACTCGCAGAATGGGCGTGTAATTGGCAAATTAATTTCAATATCGATATGGAGAGATTCTTCCACTTGTGGGGGGAGACCAAAACTAGGCTCCATAAATACAAACTGGCCATTAATAAATCCCACAGGGAATTCAGGAGAAACTTCTTTGCCCAGAGAGTGGTTCGAATGTGGAACTCGCTACCACAAGGAGTAGTTGAGGCGAACAGCACAGGCGCGTTTGAGGGGAAGCTTGATAAGCACCTGAGGGTGAAAGGAATAGAAGGAGATGCTGAAAGGTCAGGTGAAGAGGGCTGGGAGGAGGCTAGTGTCAATCACAAAAACACCGCTATAGACCAGAGGGACCCAATGGCCTGTTTCTGTGCTGTAAATTCAATGTAATTCAGTGCAAAAGTGCAATAGGAATATATGACAATAGCTAAAATAAAAAAGACTTGCATTTCTATCGCACATTTCACGACCACCGGATGTCTCAAAGCGCTTTACAGCCAATGAAGTACTTTTGAAGTGGATTCACTGTTGTAATGTGGGAAACACGGCAGCCAATTTGTGCACAGCAAGCTCCCACAAACAGCAATGTGATAATGACCAGATAATCTGTTTTTGTTATGCTGGTTGAGGGATAAATATTGGCCAGGACACGGGGGATAACTCCCCTGCTCTTCTTCGAAATAGTGCCATGGGATCTTTTACATCCACCTGAGAGAGCAGACGGGACCTCGATTTAACATCTCATCCGAAAGACGGCACCTCCGACAGTGCAGCACTCCCTCAGCACTGCACTGGAGTGTCAGCCTAGCTTTATGTGCTCAAGTCCCTGGAGTGGGACTTGAACCCACAACCTTCTGACTCAGAGGGGACTGTGCTACCCACTGAGCCACAGCTGACACCTCAACTTAAGGACAATAGGGATATCTGAAATATCCTCAATAAATCCAACATTAATTGACGACTGCGGCAATACTTAATACATTCAAACAATTACATGTCTTAAGAGTCTGTGTCTGAACAACAGAAAAGGCAGAGAGTTTGTGTGAGAGAGAAATGGGAAGAAAATATTTGAGAGGGGAGGAGGGGACCAGAAGGGACAGAGAGCCTGTGTGTCAGAGCAAAGGGAGAACAAGTCAGGATGTCTGAGAGGGGAGGTGGAAAATCAGTGACTGTACAAGAGATGGGAGAGAGAATCAGTGTCTAAAAGAGGGGATGGAGGTCCTGATAGTGAGAGATACATAGGTAGTCTTTGTGAGAGAGGGAGCGTGTGAGAGAGGGACTGTGTGAGAGAATGAGAGAGAGAGTGTGAGAGAGAGAGAGAGAGAGTGGGTGAGAGAGAGAGTGAGAGAGACAGTGTGAGAGAGTGAGTCAGAGAGACAGTGTGAGAGAGACAGTGTGTGAGAGAGTGAGTCTGAGAGAGACAGTGTGAGAGAGAGAGTCTGAGAGAGTGTGTGTGAGAGAGTGAGTCAGAGAGAGACAGTGTGAGAGAGTGAGTGAGTGAGAGAGTGAGTCTGAGAGAGAGTGTGTGAGAAAGTGAGTCTGAGAGAGACAGTGTGTGAGAGTGAGTCTGAGAGAGACAGTGTGTGAGAGTGTGAGTCTGAGAGAGACATAGAACATAGAACAGTACAGCACAGTACAGGCCCTTCGGCCCTCGATGTTGTGCCGAGCATTGTCCGAGACCAAGATCAAGCTATCACACTCCCTATCACTCTGGTGTGCTCCACGTGCTTATCCAATAACCGCTTGAAAGTTCCTAAAGTGTCCGACTCCACTATCACAGCAGGCAGTCCATTCCACACCCCAACCACTCTCTGAGTAAAGAATCTACCTCAGACATCCCTTCTATATCTCCCCCCATGCACCTTATAGTTATGCCCCCTTGTAACAGCTGCCTCTACATAGAACATAGAACATAGAACAGTACAGCACAGTACAGGCCCTTCGGCCCTCGATGTTGTGCCGAGCATTGTCCGAGACCAAGATCAAGCTATCACACTCCCTATCACTCTGGTGTTCTCCATGTGCTTATCCAATAACCGCTTGAAAGTTCCTAAAGTGTCCGACTCCACTATCACAGCAGGCAGTCCATTCCACACCCCAACCACTCTCTGAGTAAAGAATCTACCTCGGACATCCCTTCTATATCTCCCCCCATGCACCTTATAGTTATGCCCCCTTGTAACAGCTGCCTCTACCCGAGGAAATAGTCTCTGAACATCCACTCTATCTATCCCCCTCATCATCTTATAAACCTCCATTAAGTCGCCTCTCATCCTCCTCCGCTCTAAAGAGAAAAGCCCCAACTCCCTCAATCTTTCCTCATAAGACCTCCCCCCCAAACCAGGCAGCATCCTGGTAAATCTCCTTTGCACTCTTTCCAATGCTTCCACGTCCTTCCTATAGTGAGGTGACCAGAACTGCACACAATATTCCAAATGTGGTCTCACCAAGGTCCTGTACAGTTGCAGCATAACCTCACGGTTCTTAAACTCAAACCCTCTGTTAATAAACGCCAACACACCATAGGCCTTCTTTACTGCTCTATCCACTTGAGTGGCAACCTTCAGAGATCTGTGGATATGAACCCCCAGATCCCTCTGCTCCTCCACGTTCCTCAGAACCCTGCCGTTGACCCTGTAATCCTTATTCACATTTGCCCTACCAAAATGAATCACCTCGCACTTATCAGGGTTAAATTCCATCTGCCATTTTTCGGCCCAGCTCTGCATCCTATCAATGTCTCTTTGCAGCCTACAACTGCCCTCCACCTCATCCACTACTCCACCAATCTTGGTGTCATCAGCAAATTTACTGATCCACCCTTCAGTCCCCTCCTCCAAGTCATTGATAAAAATCACAAACAGCAGAGGACCCAGCACCGACCCCTGTGGCACACCGCTGGTAACTGGTCTCCAGTCCGAAAATATTCCATCCACCACCACCCTCTGCCTTCTATGAGATAGCCAGTTACTTATCCAATCGGCCAAATTTCCCTCTATCCCACAACTCCTTACTTTCTTCATGAGACGACCATGGGGAACCTTATCAAACGCCTTACTAAAATCCATGTATACGACATCAACTGCTCTACCTTCATCTACACACTTAGTTACCTCCTCAAAGAATTCAATCAAATTTATTAGGCAAGACTTACCCTTCACGAATCCGTGTTGACTATCCCTGATTAAGTTGCCCCTTTCCAAATGGTCATAAATCCTATCCCTCAGGACCTTTTCCATTATCTTACCAACCACCGAAGTAAGACTAACCGGCCTATAATTACCAGGGTCATTCCTATTTCCTTTCTTGAAGAGAGGAACAACATTCGCCACTCTCCAGTCCTCTGGCACCATCCCCGTGGACAGTGAGGACCCAAAGATCAAAGCCAGAGGCTCTGCAATCTCCTCCCTTGCCTCCCAAAGAATCCTAGGATTTATCCCATCTGGCCCAGTGGACTTATCGACCCTCAGGTTCTTCAAAATTGCTAAAACATCTTCCCTCAGAACATCTACCACCTCCAGCCTATCCACCTTTATCACACTCTCATCCTCAAGAACATGGCCCCTCTCCTCGGTGAACACTGACGAAAAGTATTCATTCATCACCTCTCCTATCTCTTCTGACTCCATGCACAAGTTCCCACTACTGTCCTTGACCGGCCCTACCCTCACCCTGGTCATTCTTTTATTTCTCACATAAGAGTAAAAGGCCTTGGGGTTTTTCTTGATCCGACCCGCCAAGGACTTCTCATGCCCCCTCCTAGCTCTCCTAAGCTCCTTTTTTAGCTCATTCCTTGCTACCTTGTACCCCTCAATCGACCCAACTGAACCTTGTTTTCTCATCCTTACATACGCTTCCTTTTTCCTCTTGACTAGACATTCAACCTCTTTTGTGAACCATGGTTCTCTCACTCGGCCATTTCCTCCCTGCCTGACAGGGACATACCTATCAAGGACACGCAGTAATTGCTCCATGAAAAAGCTCCACTTTTCGTTTGTGCCTTTCCCTGATAGTTTCTGTTCCCATCTTATACTCCCTACTTCTTGCCTAATCGCATCATAATTACCCCTCCCCCAATTATAAACCCTGCCCTGCCGTATGGCCCTATCCCTCTCCATTGCAATAGTGAAAGTTACCGAATTGTGGTCACGATCTCCAAAGTGCTCTCCCACATACAAATCAAACACTTGGCCCGGTTCATTACCCAGTACCAAATCCAACGTGGCCCCACCTCTTGTCGGCCTATCCACATATTGTGTCAGGAAACCCTCCTGCACACACTGTGCAAAAACTATCCCATCCGAACTGTTTGACCTATAAAGGTTCCAATCAATATTTGGAAAGTTGAAGTCACCCATGACAACTACTCTGTGACCTCCACACCTATTCATAATCTGCGTGAGTGAGTCTGAGAGAGACAGTGTGTGAGAGAGTAAGTCTGAGAGAGACAGTGTGTGTGAGAGAGTGAGTCTGAGAGAGACAGTGTGTGTGAGAGAGCGAGTCTGAGAGAGACAGTGTGAGAGAGAGTGAGTCTGAGAGAGCCAGTGTGTGAGAGAGAGTCTGAGAGAGACAGTGTGTGAGAGAGTGAGTCTGAGAGACAGTGTGTGAGAGAGTGAGTCTGAGAGAGACAGTGTGTGAGAGAGTAAGTCTGAGAGAGACAGTGTGTGAGAGAGTGAGTCTGAGAGAGACAGTGTGAGAGAGTGAGTCTGAGAGAGCCAGTGTGTGAGAGAGTGAGTCTGAGAGACAGTGTATGAGAGAGTGAGTCTGAGAGAGACAGTGTGTGAGAGAGAGTCTGAGAGAGACAGTGTGTGAGAGTGAGTCTGAGAGAGAAAGTGTTTGAGAGAGTGAGTCTGAGAGAGACAGTGTGCGAGAAAGTAAGTCTGAGAGAGACAGTGTGTGTGAGAGAGAGTCTGAGAGAGACAGTGTGTGAGAGAGTGAGTCTGAGAGAGCGTGTGTGAGAGAGTGAGTCTGAGAGAGACAGTGTGTGAGAGAGAGTCTGAGAGAGACGGTGTGTGAGAGAGTGAGTCTGAGAGAGACAGTGTGTGAGAGAGTGAGTCTGACAGAGACAGTGTGAGAGAGTGAGTCTGAGAGAGACGGTGTGTGAGAGAGTGAGTCTGAGAGAGAAAGTGTGTGAGAGAGAGTGAGTCTGAGAGAGACAGTGTGAGAGAGTGAGTCTGAGAGAGACAGTGTGAGAGAGTGAGTCTGAGAGACAGTGTGTGAGAGAGTGAGTCTGAGAGAAACAGTGTGAGAGATAGTGAGTGAGTCTGAGAGAGACAGTGTGTGAGAGAGTGAGTCTGAGAGACAGTGTGTGAGAGAGTGTGTCTGAGAGAGACAGTGTGTGAGAGAGAGAGTCTGAGAGAGACAGTGTGTGAGAGAGTAAGTCTGAGAGAGACAGTGTGTGAGAGAGGGCGAGTCTGAGAGAGACAGTGTGAGAGAGAGTGAGTCTGAGAGAGCCAGTGTGTGAGAGAGAGTCTGAGGGAGACAGTGTGTGAGAGAGTGAGTCTGAGAGACAGTGTGTGAGAGAGTGAGTCTGAGAGAGACAGTGTGTGAGAGAGTAAGTCTGAGAGAGACAGTGTGTGAGAGAGTAAGTCTGAGAGAGACAGTGTGTGAGAGAGTGAGTCTGAGAGAGAGTGTGTGAGAGAGTGAGTCTGAGAGAGACAGTGTGTGAGAGAGTGAGTCTGAGAGAGACAGTGTGTGAGTGAGTGAGTCTGAGAGAGACAGTGTGTGAGAGAGTGAGTCTGAGAGAGACAGTGTGTGAGAGAGTGAGTCTGAGAGAGACAGTGTGTGAGAGAGTGAGTCTGAGAGACAGTGGGTGAGAGAGTCTGAGAGACAGTGTGAGAGAGAGTGAGTCTGAGAGAGACAGTGTGTGAGAGAGTGAGTCTGAGAGAGAGAGTCTGTGAGAGAGTGAGTCTGAGAGAGACAGTGTGTGAGAGAGTGAGTCTGAGAGAGACAGTGTGTGAGAGAGTGAGTCTGAGAGAGACAGTGTGTGAGAGAGTGAGTCTGAGAGACAGTGTGTGAGAGAGTGAGTCTGAGAGAGACAGTGTGTGAGAGAGTGAGTCTGAGAGAGACAGTGTGTGAGAGAGTGAGTCTGAGAGAGACAGTGTGTGAGAGAGTGAGTCTGAGAGACAGTGTGTGAGAGAGAGTCTGAGAGACAGTGTGAGAGAGAGTGAGTCTGAGAGAGACAGTGTGTGAGAGAGTGAGTCTGAGAGAGACAGTGTGTGAGAGAGTGAGTCTGAGAGAGACAGTGTGTGAGAGAGTGAGTCTGAGAGAGACAGTGTGTGAGAGAGTGAGTCTGAGAGAGACAGTGTGTGAGAGAGAGTGAGTCTGAGAGAGACAGTGTGAGAGAGAGTGAGTCTGAGAGAGAAAGTGTGAGAGAGTGAGTCTGAGAGACAGTGTGAGAGAGAGAGAGTCTGAGAGAGACAGTGTGTGAGAGAGAGTCTGAGAGAGACAGTGTGTGAGAGAGTGAGTCTGAGAGACAGTGTGTGAGAGAGTGAGTCTGAGAGAGAAAGTGTGAGAGAGTGAGTCTGAGAGAGACAGTGTGTGAGAGAGAGAGTCTGAGAGAGACAGTGTGTGAGAGAGTGAGTCTGAGAGAGACAGTGTGTGAGAGAGAGTGAGTCTGAGAGAGACAGTGTGTGAGAGAGTGAGTCTGAGAGACAGTGTGAGAGAGTGAGTCTGAGAGAGACAGTGGTTGAGAGAGTGAGTCTGAGAGAGACAGTGTGTGAGAGAGAGTGAGTCTGAGAGAGACAGTGTGTGAGAGAGTGAGTCTGAGAGAGACAGTGTGTGAGAGAGTGAGTCTGAGAGACAGTGTGTCTGAGAGAGACAGTGTGTGAGAGAGAGAGTCTGAGAGAGACAGTGTGTGAGAGAGAGTCTGAGAGAGACAGTGTGAGAGAGAGTAAGTCTGAGAGAGACAGTGTGTGAGAGAGTGAGTCTGAGAGAGACAGTGTGTGAGAGAGTGAGTCTGAGAGAGACAGTGTGAGAGAGAGTGAGTCTGAGAGGCAGTGTGTGGGAGAGTGAGTCTGAGAGAGACAGTGTGTGAGAGAGTGAGTCTGAGAGAGACAGTGTGTGTGAGAGAGCGAGTCTGAGAGAGACAGTGTGAGAGAGAGTGAGTCTGAGAGAGCCAGTGTGTGAGAGAGAGTCTGAGAGAGACAGTGTGTGAGAGAGTGAGTCTGAGAGAGAGTGTGTGAGAGAGTGCGACTGAGAGAGACAGTGTGTGAGAGAGTAAGTCTGAGAGAGACAGTGTGTGAGAGAGTGAGTCTGAGAGACAGTGTGAGAGAGAGTGAGTCTGAGAGAGACAGTGTTGAGAGAGAGTCTGAGAGACAGTGTGAGAGAGAGTGAGTCTGAGAGAGACAGTGTGAGAGAGTGAGTCTGAGAGACAGTGTGTGAGAGAGTGAGTCTGAGAGACAGTGTGAGAGAGTGAGTCTGAGAGAGACAGAGTGTGAGAGAGTGAGTCTGAGAGAGACAGTGTGAGAGAGTGAGTCTGAGAGAGACAGTGTGAGAGAGTGAGTCTGAGAGAGACAGTGTGAGAGAGTGAGTCTGAGAGAGACAGTGTGTGAGAGAGTGAGTCTGAGAGACAGTGTGTGAGAGAGTGAGTCTGAGAGAGACAGTGTGTGAGAGAGTGAGTCTGAGAGACAGTGTGTGAGAGAGTGAGTCTGAGAGAGACAGTGTGTGAGAGAGAGAGTCTGAGAGAGACAGTGTGTGAGAGAGTAAGTCTGAGAGAGACAGTGTGTGAGAGAGAGTGAGTCTGAGAGAGACAGTGTGTGAGAGAGTGAGTCTGAGAGAGACAGTGTGTGAGAGAGTGAGTCTGAGAGGCAGTGTGTGGGAGAGTGAGTCTGAGAGAGACAGTGTGTGAGAGAGTGAGTCTGAGAGAGACAGTGTGTGTGAGAGAGCGAGTCTGAGAGAGACAGTGTGAGAGAGTGAGTCTGAGAGAGCCAGTGTGTGAGAGAGAGTCTGAGAGACAGTGTGTGAGACAGTGAGTCTGAGAGACAGTGTGTGAGAGAGTGAGTCTGAGATAGACAGTGTGTGAGAGAGTAAGTCTGAGAGAGACAGTGTGTGAGAGAGTGAGTCTGAGAGACAGTGTGAGAGAGTGAGTCTGAGAGACAGTGTGTGAGAGAGAGTCTGTGAGAGAGAGGGAGTGAGTCTGAGAGAGACAGTGTGTGAGAGAGTGAGTCTGAGAGAGACAGTGTGTGAGAGAGTGAGTCTGAGAGAGACAGTGTGAGAGAGAGTGAGTCTGAGAGAGACAGTGTGTGAGAGAGTGAGTCTGAGAGAGACAGTGTGTGAGAGAGTGAGTCTGAGAGAGACAGTGTGTGAGAGAGTGAGTCTGAGAGAGACAGTGTGTGAGAGAGTGAGTCTGAGAGAGACAGTGTGTGAGAGAGTGAGTCTGAGAGAGACAGTGTGAGAGAGAGTGAGTCTGAGAGAGACAGTGTGTGAGAGAGTGAGTCTGAGAGAGACAGTGTGTGAGAGAGAGTCTGAGAGAGACAGTGTGTGAGAGAGTGAGTCTGAGAGACAGTGTGTGAGAGAGTGAGTCTGAGAGAGACAGTGTGCGAGAGTGAGTCTGAGAGAGACAGTGTTGAGAGAGAGTCTGAGAGACAGTGGGAGAGAGAGTGAGTCTGAGAGAGACAGTGTGAGAGAGTGAGTCTGAGAGAGACAGTGTGTGAGAGAGTGAGTCTGAGAGAGAGCAGTGTGTGAGAGAGTGAGTCTGAGAGACAGTGTGTGAGAGAGTGAGTCTGAGAGAGACAGTGTGTGAGAGAGAGTCTGAGAGAGACAGTGTGTGAGAGTGAGTCTGAGAGAGACAGTGTGTGAGAGAGTGAGTCTGAGAGACAGTGTGTGAGAGAGTGAGTCTGAGAGAGACAGTGTGTGAGAGAGAGAGTCTGAGAGAGACAGTGTGTGAGAGTGAGTCTGAGAGAGACGTGTGTGAGAGAGTGAGTCTGAGAGAGACAGTGTGTGAGAGAGAGTCTGAGAGAGACAGTGTGTGAGAGAGTGAGTCTGAGAGAGACAGTGTGTGAGAGAGTGAGTCTGAGAGAGACAGTGTGAGAGAGTGAGTCTGAGAGAGACGTGTGTGAGAGAGTGAGTCTGAGAGAGACAGTGTGTGAGAGAGAGTGAGTCTGAGAGAGACAGTGTGAGAGAGTGAGTCTGAGAGAGACAGTGTGAGAGAGTGAGTCTGAGAGAGACAGTGTGAGAGAGTGAGTCTGAGAGAGACAGTGTGAGAGAGTGAGTCTGAGAGACAGTGTGTGAGAGACTGAGTCCGAGAGAAACAGTGTGAGAGATAGTGAGTGAGTCTGAGAGAGACAGTGTGTGAGAGAGTGAGTCTGAGAGACAGTGTGAGAGAGTGAGTCTGAGAGAGACAGTGTGTGAGAGAGTGAGTCTGAGAGAGACAGTGTGTGAGAGAGTGAGTCTGAGAGAGACAGTGTGAGAGAGTGAGTCTGAGAGAGAAAGTGTGTGAGAGAGAGTGAGTATGAGAGAGACAGTGTGAGAGAGTGAGTCTGAGAGAGACAGTGTGTGAGAGAGTGAGTCTGAGAGAGACAGTGTGAGAGAGTGAGTCTGAGAGAGACAGTGTGAGAGAGTGAGTCTGAGAGAGACAGTGTGAGAGAGTGAGTCTGAGAGACAGTGTGTGAGAGAGTGAGTCTGAGAGAGACAGTGTGAGAGAGAGTGAGTCTGAGAGAGACAGTGTGTGAGAGAGTGAGTCTGAGAGAGACAGTGTGTGAGAGAGTGAGTCTGAGAGAGACAGTGTGTGAGAGAGTGAGTCTGAGAGAGACAGTGTGTGAGAGAGTGAGTCTGAGAGAGACAGTGTGTGAGAGAGTGAGTCTGAGAGAGACAGTGTGTGAGAGAGTGAGTCTGAGAGAGACAGTGTGTGAGAGAGTGAGTCTGAGAGAGACAGTGTGTGAGAGAGTGAGTCTGAGAGAGACAGTGTGTGAGAGAGTGAGTCTGAGAGAGACAGTGTGAGAGAGAGTGAGTCTGAGAGACAGTGTGAGAGAGAGTGAGTCTGAGAGACAGTGTGTGAGAGAGTGAGTCTGAGAGACAGTGTGTGAGAGAGTGAGTCTGAGAGAGACAGTGTGTGAGAGAGTGAGTCTGAGAGACAGTGTGTGAGAGAGTGAGTCTGAGAGAGACAGTGTGTGAGAGAGTGAGTCTGAGAGAGACAGTGTGTGAGAGAGTGAGTCTGAGAGAGACAGTGTGAGAGAGTGAGTCTGAGAGAGACAGTGTGTGAGAGAGTGAGTCTGAGAGAGACAGTGTGTGAGAGTGAGTCTGAGAGAGACAGTGTGTGAGAGAGTGAGTCTGAGAGAGACAGTGTGAGAGAGTGAGTCTGAGAGAGACAGTGTGTGAGAGAGTGAGTCTGAGAGAGACAGTGTGTGAGAGAGTGAGTCTGAGAGAGACAGTGTGAGAGAGTGAGTCTGAGAGAGACAGTGTGAGAGAGAGTGAGTCTGAGAGAGACAGTGTGAGAGAGAGTGAGTCTGAGAGAGACAGTGTGTGAGAGAGTGAGTCTGAGAGAGACAGTGTGTGAGAGTGAGTCTGAGAGAGACAGTGTGTGAGAGAGTGAGTCTGAGAGAGACAGTGTGTGAGAGAGTGAGTCTGAGAGAGACAGTGTGTGAGAGAGTGAGTCTGAGAGAGACAGTGTGAGAGAGAGTGAGTCTGAGAGAGACAGTGTGTGAGAGAGTGAGTCTGAGAGAGACAGTGTGTGAGAGTGAGTCTGAGAGAGCCAGTGTGTGAGGGAGAGTCTGAGAGAGACAGTGTGAGAGAGTGAGTCTGAGAGAGACAGTGTGTGAGAATGTGAGTCTGAGAGAGACAGTGTGAGAGAGAGTCTGAGAGGGACAGTGTGTGAGGGAGATTCTGAGAGAGACAGTGTGAGAGAGAGTCTGAGAGGGACAGTGTGTGAGAGAGTGAGTCTGAGAAAGTGAGTATGAGAGAGACAGTGTGTGAGAGAGTGAGTATGAGAGAGACTGTGTGAGAGTGTGAGTCTGAGAGAGACAGTGTGATAGAGTGAGTCTGAGAGAGACAGTGTGTGAGAGAGTGAGTCTGGGAGTCAGTGTGTGAGAGAGAGTCTGTGAGAGAGTGAGTCTGAGAGAGACAGTGTGAGAGAGTGAGTCGAAGAGAGACAGTGTGTGAGACAGTGAGTCGAAGAGAGACAGTGTGTGAGAGAGAGTGAGTATGAGAGAGACCGTGTGAGAGAGTGAGTCTGAGAGAGACAGTGTGTGAGAGAGTGAGTCTGAGAGAGACAGTGTGTGAGAGAGTGAGTCTGAGAGAGAGAGTGTGTGAGAGAGTGAGTCTGAGAGAGACAGTGTGTGAGAGAGAGTGAGTCTAAGAGAAACAGTGTGAGAGAGTGAGTCTGAGAGAGACAGTGTGTGAGAATGTGAGTCTGAGAGAGACAGTGTGAGAGAGAGTCTGAGAGGGACAGTGTGTGAGAGTGAGTCTGAGAGAGACAGTGTGTGAGGGAGATTCTGAGAGAGACAGTGTGAGAGAGAGTCTGAGAGGGACAGTGTGTGAGAGAGTGAGTCTGAGAGAGACAGTGTGAGAGAGTGAGTCTGAGAGAGACATTGTGTGAGAGAGTGAGTCGAAGAGAGACAGTGTGTGAGAGTGAGTCTGAGAGAGACAGTCTGAGGGAGTGAGTCGAAGAGAGACAGTGTGTGAGAGAGTGAGTCTGAGAGAGACAGTGTGTGAGAAAGTGAGTATGAGAGAGACAGTGTGTGAGAGAGTGAGTATGAGAGAGACTGTGTGAGAGTGTGAGTCTGAGAGAGACAGTGTGATAGAGTGAGTCTGAGAGAGACAGTGTGTGAGAGAGTGAGTCTGAGAGTCAGTGTGTGAGAGAGAGTCTGTGAGAGAGTGAGTCTGAGAGAGACAGTGTGAGAGAGTGAGTCGAAGAGAGACAGTGTGTGAGACAGTGAGTCGAAGAGAGACAGTGTGTGAGAGAGAGTGAGTATGAGAGAGACCGTGTGAGAGAGTGAGTCTGAGAGAGACAGTGTGTGAGAGAGTGAGTCTGAGAGAGACAGTGTGAGAGAGTGAGTCTGAGTGAGACAGTGTGTGAGAGTGAGTCTGAGAGAGACAATGTGAGAGAGTGAGTCGAAGTGAGACAGTGTGTGAGAGAGACAGTGTGTGAGAGAGTGAGTCTGAGACAGACAGTGTATGAGAGAGTGAGTATGAGAGAGACAGTGTGTGAGAGAGAGTATGAGAGAGACAGTGTGTGAGAGTGAGTCTGAGAGAGACAGTGTGAGAGAGTGAGTCTGAGAGAGAATGTGTGAGAGAGTGAGTCTGAGAGACAGTGTGGGAGAGAGTGAGTCTGAGAGAGAGAGTGTGTGAGAGAGTGAGTCTGAGAGAGACAGTGTGTGAGAGAGTGAGTCTGAGAGAGACAGTGTGTGAGAGAGTGAGTCTGAGAGAGACAGTGTGAGAGAGTGAGTCGAAGAGAGACAGTGTGTGAGACAGTGAGTCGAAGAGAGACAGTGTGTGAGAGAGTGAGTCTGGGAGAGACAGTGTGTGAGAGAGTGAGTCTGAGAGAGACAGTGTGTGAGAGAGTGAGTATGAGAGAGACAGTGTGAGAGAGTGAGTCTGAGAGAGACAGTGTGTGAGAGAGTGAGTCTGAGAGAGACAGTGTGTGAGAGAGTGAGTCTGAGAGAGACAGTGTGTGAGAGAGTGAGTCTGAGAGAGACAGTGTGAGAGAGTGAGTCTGAGAGAGACAGTGTGTGAGAGAGAGTGAGTCTGAGAGAGACAGTGTGAGAGAGTGAGTCTGAGAGAGACAGTGTGAGAGATAGTGAGTCTGAGAGAGACAGTGTGTGAGAGAGTGAGTCTGAGAGAGACAGTGTGAGAGAGTGAGTCTGAGAGAGACAGTGTGAGAGAGTGAGTCTGAGAGAGACAGTGTGTGAGAATGTGAGTCTGAGAGAGACAGTGTGTGAGAATGTGACTCTGAGAGAGCCAGTGTGTGAGGGAGAGTCTGAGAGAGACAGTGTGAGAGTGAGTCGAAGAGAGACAGTGTGAGAGAGTGAGTCTGAGTGAGACAGTGTGTGAGAGTGAGTCTGAGAGAGACAATGTGAGAGAGTGAGTCGAAGTGAGACAGTGTGTGAGAGAGACAGTGTGTGAGACAGACAGTGTGTGAGAGAGTGAGTATGAGAGAGACAGTGTGTGAGAGAGAGTATGAGAGAGACAGTGTGTGAGAGTGAGTCTGAGAGAGACAGTGTGAGAGAGTGAGTCTGAGAGAGACTGTGTGAGAGAGTGAGTCTGAGAGACAGTGTGTGAGAGAGTGTGTGAGAGAGAGAGTGTGTGAGAGAGTGAGTCTGAGAGAGAGAGTGTGTGAGAGAGTGAGTCTGAGAGACAGTGTGTGAGAGAGTGAGTCTGAGAGAGACAGCGTGTGAGACAGTGAGTCTGAGAGAGACAGCGTGTGAGAGAGAGTGAGTCTGAGAGAGACAGTGTGAGAGAGTGAGTCTGAGAGAGACAGTGTGTGAGAGAGAGTGAGTCTGAGAGAAACAGTGTGAGAGAGTGAGTCTGAGAGAGACAGTGTGTGAGAATGTGAGTCTGAGAGAGCCAGTGTGTGAGGGAGAGTCTGAGAGAGACAGTGTGAGAGAGTGAGTCTGAGAGAGACAGTGTGTGAGAGAGTGAGTCTGAGAGAGACAGTGTGAGAGAGAGTGAGTCTGAGAGAGACAGTGTGTGAGAGAGAGTGAGTCGAAGAGAGACAGTGTGAGAGAGTGAGTCTGAGTGAGACAGTGTGTGAGAGTGAGTCTGAGAGAGACAATGTCAGAGAGTGAGTCGAAGTGAGACAGTGTGAGAGAGTGAGTCTGAGAGAGACAGTGTGTGTGAGAGAGAGTATGAGAGAGACAGTGTGTGAGAGTGAGTCTGAGAGAGACAGTGTGAGAGAGTGAGTCTGAGAGAGACTGTGTGAGAGAGTGAGTCTGAGAGACAGTGTGAGAGACTGAGTCTGAGAGAGACAGTGTGTGAGAGAGAGTGAGTCTGAGAGAAACAGTGTGAGAGAGTGAGTCTGAGAGAGACAGTGTGTGAGAATGTGAGTCTGAGAGAGCCAGTGTGTGAGGTAGAGTCTGAGAGAGACAGTGTGAGAGAGTGAGTCTGAAAGAGACAGTGTGAGAGAGTGAGTCTGAAAGAGACAGTGTGTGAGAGAGTGAGACTGGGAGAGAGACAGTGTGTGAGAGAGTGAGTCTGAGAGAGACAGTGTGTGAGAGAGTGAGTCTGAGAGAGACAGTGTGTGAGAGAGTGAATCTGAGAGAGACAGTGTGTGAGAATGTGAGTCTGAGAGAGACAGTGTGAGAGAGAGTCTGAGAGAGACAGTGTGAGAGAGAGTCTGAGAGGGACAGTGTGTGAGAGTGAGTCTGAGAGAGACAGTGTGTGAGGGAGAGTCTGAGAGAGACAGTGTGAGAGAGAGTCTGAGAGGACAGTGTGTGAGAGAGTGAGTCTGAGAGAGACAGTGTGAGAGAGTGAGTCTGAGAGAGACATTGTGTGAGAGTGAGTCTGAGAGAGACAGTGTGTGAGAGAGTGAGTCAGAGAGAGAGTGTGTGAGAGAGTGAGTCTGAGAGAGACAGTGTGAGAGAGAGTGAGTCTGAGAGAGACAGTGTGTGAGAGAGAGTGAGTCGAAGAGAGACAGTGTGAGAGTGAGTCTGAGTGAGACAGAGTGTGAGAGTGAGTCTGAGTGAGACAGCGTGTGAGAGTGAGTCTGAGAGAGACAGTGTGAGGGAGTGAGTCGAAGAGAGACAGTGTGTGAGAGAGTGAGTCTGAGAGAGACAGTGTGTGAGAGAGTGAGTATGAGAGAGACAGTGTGTGAGAGAGTGAGTATGAGAGAGACTGTGTGAGAGTGTGAGTCTGAGAGAGACAGTGTGAGAGAGAGTGAGTTTGAGAGAGACAGTGTGTGAGAGAGAGTGAGTCTGAGAGAGAGAGTCTGAGAGAGAGTGAGTCTGAGAGAGACAGTGTGTGAGAGTGTGAGTCTGAGAGAGACAGTGTGAGAGAGTGAGTCTGAGACTGTGTGAGAGAGAGTGAGTCTGAGAGAGACAGTGCGTGAGAGAGTGAGTCTGAGAGAGACAGTGTGTGAGAGTCAGAGAGTGTGTGTGAGAGAGTGAGTCTGAGAGACAGTGTGAGAGAGTGTGTGAGAGAGAGTGTGTGAGAGAGTGAGTCTGAGACAGTGTGTGCGAGAGTGAGAGAGTGTGCGAGAGTGAGAGAGTGTGCGAGAGTGAGAGAGTGTGCGAGAGTGAGAGAGTGTGCGAGAGTGAGAGAGTGTGCGAGAGAGAGAGAGTGTGCGAGAGAGAGAGAGTGTGCGAGAGAGAGAGAGTGTGCGAGAGAGAGAGTGTGCGAGAGAGAGAGTGTGCGAGAGAGAGACTGTGTGCGAGAGTGAGAAAGAGAGTGTGTGAGTGTGTGAGAGAGAGTGTGTGTGTGAGAGAGAGTGTGTGTGAGAGAGAGAGTGTGTGTGAGAGAGACAGTGTGTGAGAGTGTGAGTCTGAGAGAGACAGTGTGTGAGAGAGTCTGAGAGACAGTGTGTGAGAGTGAGAGAGACAGTGTGTGAGAGAGAGTGAGTCTGAGAGAGCAAGTGTGTGAGAGAGTGAGTCTGAGAGAGCAAGTGTGTGAGAGAGTGAGTCTGAGACAGTGTGTGTGAGAGTCTGAGAGAGACAATGTGAGAGAGAGTGAGTCTGAGAGACAGTGTGTGAGTGATTCTGAGAGAGACAATGTGAGAGAGAGTGAGTCTGAGAGAGACAGTGTGAGAGAGAGTCTGAGAGACAGTGTGTGAGACAGTGAGAGAGAGTGAGAGAGACAGTGTGAGACAGTGAGAGAGTGAGAGAGACAGTGTGTGAGAGGGAGTGAGTCTGAGAGCAAGTGTGTGAGAGAGAGAGTGAGAGACAGTGAGACTGAGAAACAGTGAGAGAGACAGTGTGTGAGACAGTGAGAGAGTGAGAGAGACAGTGTGTGAGAGAGTGAGTCTGAGAGAGCAAGTGTGTGAGAGTGAGTGTGAGAGAGAGTCTGAGAGAGACAATGTGAGAGAGAGTGAGTCTGAGAGACAGTGTGAGAGAGAGACAGTCTGAGAGTGTTTGTGAGAGAGTGTGAGAGAGAGAGTGTGTGAGAGAGAGAGTGTGAGAGAGAGGGAGAGTGTGAGAGGGAGAGTGCCAGAGAAAGACAGTGTGAGAGAGTGAGTCTAAGAGAGACAGTGTGAGAGAGTGAGTCGAGAGAGACAGTGTGAGAGAGTAAGTCTGACAGAGACAGTGTGTGAGAGAGTGAGTGTGAGAGAGACAGTGTGTGAGAGAGAGTCTGAGAGAGACAGTGTGTGAGAGAGTGT
>JASTWF010000445.1:181745-305703 GCA_030390025.1 Squalus acanthias
AGAGAGAGAGAGTGTGTGCGCGAGAGAGTGTGCGGGAGAGAGAGTGTGCCTGAGTGAATCTGAGAGAGACAGTGTGTGAGAGAGTCTCAGAGAGGCAGTGTGAGTGAGAGAGAGAGTGTGAGAGAGAGAGTGTGAGAGAGAGTGAGACTGAGAGGGACAGTGTGAGAGAGAGTGAGACTGAGAGGGACAGTGTGTGAGAGAGAGACAGAGAGACAGTGTGTGAGAGAGACAGTCTGAGAGAGTTTTTATGAGAGAGAGTGTGTGAAAGAGAGAGAGTGTGTGTGAGAGTGAGAGAGAGTGTGTGTGAGAGAGTGTGTGTGAGAGAGAGTGTGTGTGAGAGAGAGAGTCAGAGAGAGACAGAGAGAGTGTGTGTGAGAGAGACAGTCTGAGAGAGACTGTGAGAGAGACAGTGTGAGGGAGAGTGAGTCTGAGAGAGACTGTGTGAGAGAGAGAGTCTGATAGAGACAGTGTGTGAGAGAGAGAGTCTGAGAGAGACAGTGTGTGAGAGAGTGAGTCTGAGAGAGAGAGTGTGTGAGAGAGTGAGTCTGAGAGAGACAGTGTGAGAGTGAGTCTGAGAGAGTCAGTGTGTGAGAGAGTGAGTCTGTGAAAGACAGTGTGAGAGAGAGTGAGTCTGATAGAGACAGTGTGTGAGAGAGTGAGTCTGATAGAGACAGTGTGTGAGTGAGTGAGTCTGAGAGAGACAGTGTGTGAGAGAGTGAGTCTGAGAGAGAGAGTGTGTGAGAGAGTGAGTCTGAGAGAGACAGTGTGAGAGTGAGTCTGAGAGAGTCAGTGTGTGAGAGAGTGAGTCTGTGAAAGACAGTGTGAGAGAGAGTGAGTCTGAGAGAGACTGTGTGAGAGAGTGAGTCTGAGAGAGACAGTGTGTGAGAGAGTGAGACTCAGAGGCTGTGTGTGAGAATGAGCATGGGAATGAGGGAGGGTCGGAAAGGGAGGGAGGGTCGGAAAGGAAGAGAGAGAGGGGGAGAGAAGGTTTGCATACAAGAGTGAGAAGAGAGACTTAGGGCGACAAAGGGGAGAAAGAGTTTTTAATGATAAGGAGAGAGAAAAGGGGTAATGAGTCTGTTTGTGTCCGAGAACTAAGGGATAAAGAACATGAGAGGTTGGAAAGGAGAAAGAGAGAGAGCGAGAGAGAGAGAGACAGGACGAGAGAGAGAGTGTGTGAGAGAGCGAGAGAGAGAGAGAGACAGCGCGAGAGAGAGTGTGTGAGAGAGAGAGTGTGTGAGAGACAGGGAGTGTGTGTGTGAGAGAGAGTGTGAGAGACTGTGAGAGAGTGTGTGAGATGTCAGAGGGTGTGAGAGAGACAGTGAGTCTGAGAGAGACAGTGTGTGAGAGAGTGAGACAGAGAGACAGTGTGCGAGAGACAGTCTGAGAGTGTTTGTGAGAGAGAGTGTGTGTGAGAGCGAGAGAGAGAGAGAAAGTGAGAGAGTGTGAGAGAGAGAGAGAGAGTGTGTCAGGGTGTGTCAGAGAGAGTGTGAGAGAGAGAGTGTGAGAGAGTGTGAGAGAGAAGGACAGTGTGTGAGAGACAGAGAGACAGTGTGTGAGAGAGACAGTCAGAGAGAGTGTGTGAGAGAGAGTGTGAGAGAGTGTGAGAGAGAGAGAGCGCGAGAGAGAGAGAGCGCGAGAGAGAGAGAGCGCGAGAGAGAGAGAGCGCGAGAGAGAGAGAGCGCGAGAGAGAGAGAGCGCGAGAGAGAGAGAGCGCGAGAGAGAGAGAGCGCGAGAGAGAGAGAGCGCGAGAGAGAGCGCGAGAGAGTGCCTGAGTGAATCTGAGACAGTGTGTGAGAGAGTCTCAGAGAGGCAGTGTGAGAGTGTGAGAGTGTGAGAGAGAGTGTGAGAGAGAGTGTGAGAGAGAGTGTGAGAGAGAGTGTGAGAGAGAGTGTGAGAGAGAGAGAGAGACAGTCAGAGAGTGTTTGTGAGAGAGAGAGAGTGTGTGAGAGACTGAGAGTGTGTGAGATGTCAGAGGGTGTGAGAGAGACAGTGAGTCTGAGAGAGACAGTGTGTGAGAGAGTGAGACAGTGTGAGAGAGACAGTGTGAGAGAGTGTTTGTGTGAGAGAGTGTTTGTGAGAGAGAGAGTTTGTGTGAGAGAGAGAGTGTGTGAGAGAGAGAGTGTGTGAGAGAGTGTGAGAGAGAGAGTGTGTGTGAGAGAGAGTGTGAGAGAGAGAGAGAGTGTGAGTGTGTGAGAGGGAGAGTGAGAGGGAGTGTGAGAGAGAGAGTGAGAGAGAGAGAGTGAGAGAGAGAGTGTTTAAGGGATGGTTATCTGGATCAATATGTCGAGGAACCAACTCGGGAACAGGCTATATTGGACTGGGTACTGTGCAATGAGAAGGGACTAATTAGTAATCTTGTTGTACGGGGACCCTTGGGTCAGAGCGATCATAACATGATCGATTTCTCACTCGAAATGGAGAGCGAAGAAATTGACTCAGAGACTCAGGTCCTGAATTTAAACAAGGGGAATTATGATGCCATTAGACGGGAACTGAGTAGGTCTGATTGGACAACGTTCCTGGGAGGACTGGAGGTAGATAAACAATGGCAAGCATTTAAAGATAGAATGACAAAATTGCAAAAATTGTTTATACCAATCTGGCATAAAAGGAAATCTAAAAAGGTGACTCAACCGTGGATAACAGGGGAAATTAGAGACAGCATAAAATCCAAAGATAGGGCGTATAAAATAGCCAAAAAACGCGCCAGAGCGGAAGATTGGGAACAGTTTAAGATAGAGCAAAGGAGGGCAAAGGGCTTAATCAAGAAGGGCAAAATAGCTTACGAAAGCAAGCTGGCGGAAAATATAAAAACTAACTCCAAAAGCTTTTATAAGTATATCAAGAGGAAAAGACTGGTGAAAACCAAAGTTGGTCCATTGCAGTCAGATACGGGGGAATATATAATGGGAAATAAGGAAATGGCAGACCAACTAAATGCATACTTTGGGTCAGTCTTTACGAAGGAAGACACAAAAAACCTCCCTGGGATATCGGGAAAAATAGGGACATTGGCAAAGGAGGAACTGACGCAAATCAATATCTCTAAGGATATGGTGTTAAGGAAGCTAAAGGGATTGAAGGCGGACAAATCCCCAGGGCCTGATAACATGCATCCTAGGGTACTGAAGGAGGTGGCCCTAGAGATAGCGGATGCACTAAGCATGATTTTTCAGAATTCATTAGACTCGGGAACAGTGCCCATGGATTGGAGGGTAGCTAACGTTACCCCACTATTCAAAAAGGGGGGTAGGGAAAAAGCAGGTAATTACAGACCTGTAAGCCTTACATCAGTTGTGGGCAAAATGCTGGAGTCCATCATTAAGGATGAAATAGCCGAGCACTTAGCAAATGGGGACAGGATAGGACAGAGTCAACATGGATTTACAAAGGGTAAATCGTGCTTGACTAATCTATTGGAATTTTTTGAGGGAGTAACTGGTAAAATAGATGGGGGAGAGCCAGTAGATGTGGTGTACCTGGACTTCCAAAAGGCCTTCGATAAGGTCCCACATAAAAGATTAGCATGGAAAATTGAAGCTCATGGGATAAAGGGGAAAGTATTGACGTGGATAGAGAACTGGCTGTCAGATAGAAAACAGAGAGTTGGAATAAACGGCTCATTTTCTGAATGGCAGGCAGTAACAAGTGGGGTACCACAGGGATCTGTCCTGGGTCCCCAGCTGTTCACAATTTATATTAATGACCTGGATCAGGGAGTCGAATGCAGCATTTCCAAATTTGCAGACGACACTAAACTAGGAGGGGGGGTGGGCTCAGAGGAGGAGACCAGGAAGCTCCAGAGCGATTTGGACAGACTGGGTGATTGGGCGGATAAATGGCAGATGCACTATAATGTGGACAAGTGCGAAGTTATCCACCTTGGGTGCAGGAACGGGAGGGCAAATTATTATTTAAATGGCAATAAATTGGGAGAGGGGGAAGTACAGAGAGACCTGGGTGTTCTTGTACACCAGTCACTGAAGGCGAGCATGCAGGTGCAACAGGCGGTCAAGAAGGCAAACGGTATGCTGGCCTTCATAGCAAAAGGGTTGGAATACAGGAACAGGGATACCTTGCTGCAGCTGTACAGGGCACTGGTGAGACCACACCTCGAGTACTGTGTACAGTTTTGGTCGCCTCATCTGAGGAAAGATGTTCTTGCCATGGAGGGGGTGCAGCGGCGATTCACCAGGCTGATACCAGGAATGGCGGGATTGACCTATGAGGAGAGACTATGTAGTTTAGGGATGTACACACTGGAGTTTAGAAGATTGAGAGGGGACCTCATAGAAGTGTATAAAATTCTGACAGGTCTAGACAGATTAGATGCAGAAGGAATGTTTCCCTTGGCGGGTGAGAACAGAACTAGAGGACATAATTTAAGGATAAGGGCTAAACCATTTAGGACAGAAATGAGGGGGAATTTCTTCACTCAGAGAGTGGTGAACCTGTGGAACTCATTGCCACAGAGGGCAGTGTACGCCAGCTCATTAAATATATTTAAGAGGGAATTAGATATATTTCTACAGGCAAAAGGGGTTAAGGGTTACGGAGAGAAGGCGGGGACGGGATACTGAATTGAAGGATCAGCCATGATCTCATTAAATGGCGGAGCAGGCTCGAAGGGCCGGATGGCCTACTCCTGCTCCTATCTTCTATGTATCTATGTATCTATGAGAGAGAGAGTGTGAGAGAGAGAGTGTGAGAGAGAGAGTGTGCGAGAGAGTGTGAGAGAGTGTGTGAGAGAGCGCGAGAGAGAGAGTGCGCGAGTGAGAGAGAGTGTGTGTGAGAGAGAGAGTGCGTGAGAGAGAGTGTGTGAGAGTTTGCGAGAGAGAGATTGTGCCTGAGTGAATCTGAGAGAGACTGTGTGAGAGAGTCTCAGAGAGGCAATGAGAGAGTGTGAGAGAGAGAGTGAGTGAAAGAGAGTGAGACAGAGAGACAGTGTGTGAGAGAGTGAATCTGAGAGAGACAGTGTGTGTGAGAGAGAGTGAGTGAGAGAGAGAGTGAGAGTGAGACAGAGAGACAATGTGTGAGAGAGACAGGGTGAGAGAGTGAGTCTGAGAGACAGTGTGTGAGAGAGTGAGTCTGAAAGAGACAGTGTGTGAGAGAGTGAGACTGAAAGTGACAGTTTTGAGAGAGTGAGTCTGAGAGAGACAATGTGTGAGAGAGTGAGTCTGAGAGAGACAGTGTGTGAGAGAGAGTGAGTCTGAGAGAGACATTGTGTGAGAGTGAGTCTGAGAGAGACAGTGTGAGAGAGAGTGAGTCTGAGAGAGACAGTGTGTGAGAGAGAGTGAGTCTGAGAGAGACATTGTGTGAGAGTGAGTCTGAGAGAGACAGTGTGTGAGAGAGTGAGTCTGAGAGAGAGACAGTGTGTGAGAGAGTGAGACTGAAAGTGACAGTTTTGAGAGAGTGAGTCTGAGAGAGACAATGTGTGAGAGAGTGAGTCTGAGAGAGACAGTGTGTGAGAGAGAGTGAGTCTGAGAGAGACATTGTGTGAGAGTGAGTCTGAGAGAAACAGTGTGAGAGAGAGTGAGTCTGAGAGAGACAGTGTGTGAGAGAGTGAGACTCAGAGGCTGTGTGTGAGAATGAGCATGGGAATGAAGGAGGGTCGGACAGGGAGGGAGGGTCGGAAAGGAAGTGAGGGTGGGGGAGAGAAGGTTTGCGTACAAGAGTGAGAAGAAGAGAGACTTAGGGCGACAAAGGGGAGAAAGAGTTTTTAATGATAAGGAGAGAGAAAAGGGGTAATGAGTCTGTTTGTGTCCGAGAACTAAGGGATAAAGAACATGAGAGGTTGGAAAGGAGAGAGAGAGAGAGAGAGAGAGAGCGGGAGAGAGAGAGCGAGAGAGAGAGAGAGAGCCAGACAGGATGGGTAAACAACAAAAAACTGAGAGTTATGGTTGACAGCTGTTTTTTGCACTGGAAGGATTTACACAGTGGTGATCCCCAGGGGTCAGTGTGGGCACCATTGCTTTTCTCAATATATCTGGTTATGATTGACCTGAATTTGGGTGTTGAGGTCACAATAACAAACATTGCAGCTTCCACAAAGATAAGGAGTGAGGTTAACCATGAAGAGGACTGTAGAGAACTTCAGGAGGAGAGAGACAGATGAGCAGATTGGACAGGTAGATGTCAGATGGAAATTAATGCAGAGAGATGTGAGGTGAGAAGAATAAGGAGAGGAAATAGAGACTGTACGATAATACTGTAAAAGGAGTGGAGGAGCAGAGAGATTCAGGGATTCAGATAGACAAATCTTTAAAAGTGGGAGGCAAGTTGATAAAGCTGTGTTGCAAAATTCCACATGGGATCCGAGGAATTATAAATAAGGACATAGAGTATAAAAGCAGAGTTAAAGCTACACCTGGACAAATCATTGGTTCGGCCACAGTCAGAATATTGTCTCCAGTTTTTGGTGCATTATTTTAGTAAGAATGTCAAGGCCATGGAGAGCTGCAGAAGAGATTCACTAAGATGATCCCAAGGACGGGAGTCTTCACATAACTTTTCTTCAGAGTAGAGAAGTTGAAAAGGGGATCAGATAGAGGGGGTCAACATTTTGAGGGGGCTTTTAATGAAGTAACAGAAATAAACTATCCCCACTGGTTAGTGAGTCGGTAACCAGAGGATATCAATTTAAGACCAAAATAATTGAGTGACAGGTTGATTTTTCCTTTTCTGCACAATGTCTTCCTGAACACATTTACAGTCTCATTACTGTTTGTCAAACCTCCTACTTTTGTGCCATCAGCAAATGTTCAGATTGTGCTCCTGATTCCTAAATCCGAACAGTCTCTGTATACGGAGAAGAAAAGTGGGCCCAGCACTGACCCCTGGGGTAACCACTCCCAACCCTTCACCAATCTGAGCAACTCCCATTAACGCTGACCCTCTGTTTCCTGTCCTCCGCCAACTTTCTCCCCACACTGTTTCACTTCCTTTTAAACTGCCCACCTGAACAGAGTGGCCATTAGCCCGGGGATCCCCCAGTTACCTTCAGACCGTTGCTCGCCATGTCCCTGATTTCACTGGACGTCCTTCACAGTCTCATTGAATTGTCTCGATGTCTCCCGGCCATGTGATCATCCAAAGCAGTTTCCAGTCGGAATGAAGTATTCTCCGGAACATTTCATCTCCGGTCAAAATTCCTTCTCAAAATTCCTTGAAGTTCCGGCACGACTTCTTCTGTGGAAGAAAGACACATCGGGTTAGGGGACGGAAGAATTAAGGACCATTCTGATGTACTCGGTGTCGGCCTTGGCTCATTGGTAACACGTTCGCGCTTCTAGAATCATAAAGGTTGTTTGTTCAAGCCCCCCTCCAGAGAGTTAAGCACAAAATCCAGGCTGAAACTGCAGTGCGGTGCTGAGGGAGAGCCGCACTGTCGCAGGTGCCGTCTTTTGGATGGGACGGTAACCCGAGGCCCTGTCTGCCCTCTCAGGTGGACGTAAAAGATCCCTTAGGCACTATTTCGAAAAACAGTGGCCGAGTTCCCCCCGTGGTCCGGGGCCAATATTTCTCCCTTGACCAACATCACTGAAGCAATTATTTGGCCATTGGCCACAGTGCTGTGTGGGGGATCTTGCTGTGCCTGCAGTGCTGTGTGTGGGATCTTGCTGTGCCCACAGTGCTGTGTGGGGATCTTGCTGTGCCCACAGTGCTGTGTGGGGGATCTTGCTGTGTCCACAGTGCTGTGTGTGGGATCTTGCTGTGCCAGCAGTGCTGTGTGTGGGATCTTGCTGTGCCCACAGTGCTGTGTGTGGGATCTTGCTGTGCCCGCAGTGTTGTGTGTGGGATCTTGCTGTATCCAGAGTGCTGTGTGTGGGATCTTGCTGTGCCCACAGTGCTGTGTGTGGGATCTTGCTGTGCCAGCAGTGCTGTGTGCGGGATCTTGCTGTGTCCACAGTGCTGTGTGTGGGCTCTTGCTGTGCCCACAGTACTGTGTGTGGGATCTTGCTGTGCCCACAGTGCTGTGTGTGGGATCTTGCTGTGCCCGCAGTGTTGTGTGGGATCTTGCTGTGCCCGCAGTGTGGTGTGGGATCTTGCTGTGTCCACAGTGCTGTGTGGGCTCTTGCTGTGCCCACAGTGTTGTGTGGGATCTTGCTGTGCCCACAGTGCTGTGTGTGGGATCTTGCTGTGCCCCCAGTACTGTGTGGGATCTTGCTGTGCCCACAGTGCTGTGTGTGGGATCTTGCTGTGCCCGCAGTGTTGTGTGGGATCTTGCTGTGCCCGCAGTGTTGTGTGGGATCTTGCTGTGCCCACAGTGCTGTGTGTGGGATCTTGCTGTGCCCACAGTGCTGTGTGTGGGATCTTGCTGTGCCCCCAGTACTGTGTGGGATCTTGCTGTGCCCACAGTGCTGTGTGTGGGATCTTGCTGTGCCCACAGTGCTGTGTGTGGGATCTTGCTGTGCCACAGTGCTGTGTGTGGGATCTTGCTGTGCCCCAGTACTGTGTGTGGGATCTTGCTGTGTCCACAGTGCTGTGTGTGGGATCTTGCTGTGCCCGCAGTGTTGTGTGGGATCTTGCTGTGCCCGCAGTGTGGTGTGGGATCTTGCTGTGTCCACAGTGCTGTGTGGGCTCTTGCTGTGCCCACAGTGTTGTGTGGGATCTTGCTGTGCCAACAGTGCTGTGTGTGGGATCTTGCTGTGCCCCCAGTACTGTGTGGGATCTTGCTGTGCCCACAGTGCTGTGTGTGGGATCTTGCTGTGCCCACAGTGCTGTGTGTGGGATCTTGCTGTGCCACAGTGCTGTGTGTGGGATCTTGCTGTGCCCCAGTACTGTGTGTGGGATCTTGCTGTGTCCACAGTACTGTGTGTGGGATCTTGCTGTGCCCACAGTGCTGTGTGTGGGATCTTGCTGTGTCCACAGTGCTGTGTGTGGGATCTTGCTGTGTCCACAGTGCTGTGTGTGGGATCTTGCTGTGTCCACAGTACTGTGTGTGGGATCTTGCTGTGCCCACAGTGCTGTGTGTGGGATCTTGCTGTGCCCACAGTGCCTGCCGCTTTTCCTGGAGTGAGCTCCCTTCACAAGCCCCCCATTGTGTGTGAGGCTCTGGGCCGGGCTGAGGCTGTGAAAGGCGCTGGGGAAATGCAGGTTGCCCCAGGCTCGCTCTAATCTCAGCGCCCGCCCGCCCGCTCTCTCTGACCGGAGGCTGGAGCCGCCCCCTGACCCCTGACCCTCGGCAAACCGCCAATCAGGGCCCTCTGACGTCATCGCGATTTGGTCGTCAGCCCCCGCCCGACCGCCATCTTGGTGCGACCCAGCTCACTGCGCATGCGCGCTGTATACGGCCATGGAACCGCGCGATTAAAAGGAAAAGTGACGTCAGTTTCCAGCAAAATCACCGCTCGCTCTGAACCGAGAGATTGAAAGTTTGTCCCGCGCCGCAGAGAGAAAGCGGCGGCTCATCGGGTGGGTGAGGTGCGCATGTGCGAACTCTGCTCCCAGAGTGCAGCGCGGCCTGTGTCACAGAGATAGGGGCCTTTCCCTGGCGCTCTGCATTGTGGGAGCTACAGCCCGCCATGGCAGCCCAGCTGCAAATATCTCGGGAACGTTCGACTGAAAATCTAAAGGTCCCTGGTTCAATCCTTGGTTTCGCCAATTTTGTTTAATTTGTTTTTCCTTCACTATAAGGGGAGAGAATCAGGAGAGATTTTCCGCTCTTGAACCCACGCCTCCCAGACCAATAGCAGTGAACTTGGTCCCCTCATCTATGATTTGGGAGTGGGGACCAAATGTAATATATCCAAGTTTGCTGACGATACAAAGCTGGGTGGGAATGTAAGTTGTGAGGAGGATGCAAGGAGGCTTCAAGGGGATATAGACGGGCTAAGTGAGTGGGCAACAACATGGCAAATGGAATATAATGTAGAGAAATGTGAAGTTATCCACTTTGGTAGGAAAAACAGAAAAGCAGAGTATTTTTGAAATAGTGAGAGATTGGGAAATGTTGGTGTTCAGAGGGACCTGGCTGTCCTTGTACACGAATCATTGAAAGTTAACATGCAGGTACAGCAAGCAATTAGGAAAGCAAATGGTATGTTGGCCTTTATTACAAGAGGATTTGAGTATAAGAGTAAAGACTTCTCACTGCAATTATATGGGGCCCTGGTGAGACTGCACCTGGAGAATTGTGCACAGTTTTGGTCTCCTTATCTAAGGAAGGATATACTTGCCATAGATGGAGTGCAACGAAGATTCACCAGACTGATTTATGGGCTGGGTTGATTGTCCCATGAGGAGAGATTGAGTAGACTAGGACTATATTCTCTAGAATTTATAAGAATGAGAGGTGATCTCATTGAAACATACAACATTCTTACAGGGCTTGACAGGTTGGATGCAGGGATAATGTTTCCCCTGGCTGGGGAGTCTAGAACCAGGGGTAACAGTCTCAGAATAAGGAGTTGGCCATTTACTACTGAGATGAGAAGAAATTTATTCACTCAAAGGGTGGTGAATCTTTGGAATTCTCTACTCCGGAGGCCTGTGGAAGCTCAGTCCTTGAGTATATTCAAGGCAGAGATCGACAGATTTTTCAATATTAAATGAATCAATTATGTTCTTATGATATGGGGATAGTGCAGGAAAGTGGAGATGAGGTAGAAGATCAGCCATGATTGTATTGAATGGAGGAGCAGGTTTGGAGGCCAAATGGACTACTCCTGCTTATGTTCTTATGTGTAAACCACATCTGACCCTCTGGATCCAGCTCCAGCCGCCCGCTGCGGGTTCGAGTCCGGTTGTGGTGACAACGGCTCAGGGTCGCACCAACTGGTTTTATATCGGGACAGTGTTTGAGGGATGGGCTGTTCAGCGGTGGTGTGAGAATAATTTTTAGAATGAGGTTTGTTAGATTAAAGAGCTCTTTTTCTGTCACTTTCGCTTTACGTTCTGCCCAGTTGTATATACGGACAGTTAACAATGTTTAAGCGATGTGGTGTGTTCAATGTTTGTGCAGTAACTCTGTCACCCAGTGTGAGCCTGAAAGACAATCCCCCAGCCTGCGTCCGAACCTATCCAACGGGTGCTTTATGGCCGATTACCTCAGTTGGTGAGAGCGTAGTGCGAATAACGCCAAGGTCACGGGTTTGATCCCAGCACGGGCCATCCGAATATTTTCGTAATTTTAAGGCTATCGTAACATTTAAAATACAAATTTTATTAGGAAACAATTCCACACCGAATCTCACAGGGGAATTATTTGGATTAACATCCATTGCACCTTTGACACCGGGGCGGAGCGACACATAGACCATAGAATCATAGATTGATACGGCACAGAAGGAGGCCATTCGGACCATCAAGTCAGCGCTGGCACTTTGAAAGAGCTCTCCAAATAGTCCCACTCCCCTGCTCTTTCCCCACAGCCCTGCAAATTTCTCCTATTCAATTATTTATCCAATTCTCTTTTGAAAGTTACTATTGAATCTGCTTCCATCGCCCTTTCAGGCAGCGCATTCCCAATCAGAATAACTCGCAGCGTAAAACATGTTTCCTCATCTCCCCTCTCGTTCTTTTGCCGGTTATCTTCAATCGGTGTCCTTTGGTTACCGAACCTCCTGCCACTGGAAAAAGTTTCTGCTTATTTACTCCATCAAAACCCCTTGTAATTTTGAAAACCTCTATTAAATTTCCTCTTAACCTTCTGAGGAAAACAATCCCAGCTTCTGCAGTCTCTCCACATAACTGAAGTCCCTCATCCCTGGGACCACTCTGTGATACGTCAAACTGAGGCTCTCGCTCTGTGTGTCTGTCTCTCTTTCTGTGTCGCTATCTGTCTCTCTCTTTGTCTCTGTCTCTCTCTTTGTCTCAGTCCCTCTCTTTGTCTCTGTCTCTCTCTTTGTCTCAGTCCCTCTCTTTGTCTCTGTCTCTCTCTATTTCTCTGTCGCTCTCTATGTCTCTGTCTCTCTCTATGTCCTTCTCTACTCTATCTTTCTCACTCTGTTCACAGCTCGACTGTTCCTCTGACAGATTCTGCATTTGTTAGTTCCTCGTTAGTATAGTATCCCCGCCTGGTCACGCGGGTTCAATTCCCCGACGGGGAAGACGCTTTTTAACATCCCCAATTTTAAACCTTTGGGCAGCTCCTTAAAATGCTTCTTGGAAAAGGTAAACAGAAAAAAAGTAACTAAAAGAATTTTAAAAGATGTACTGGCATATGAAGATATGTAAAACAACTTCCTGCACCAATTCCTCGTTACTATAGTGCCCCCTCTCTGTTTCCCTCTCCCTTTTGTGTGGGGCACGGAGGAGGGAGAGAGTGACAGAGAAAATGAGATTAACAGGGTTACGCACAAAAAGCTGGGGTTTGGGACTAAGCACGACTGCTCGTTCAAAGAGACAGCACAGGTATGACGGGCCGAATGGCCTCCCTCTGTGCTGCATGAATCCATGAAACTCAGATGGATACCTGAGACATACACACACAAAGAGAGCACACACACATGTCTGTCTCTTTGTGTGTTTGAGCATTTGTCTCAAACACTGCATAACTACTTCCTGAACCAGGTCCTTGATAGTATAGTGGTGAGTATTCAATTCCCCGACGGCTACTCTCTGTCTGTCTCTCACTGTCTCTGAGAAAAGCACAGAAGGAAACAGATTTCAAGTGGATGCCTACCCGCACTTGTTGCTGTGGTTTCGCAAACATGTCTTTTGTGTTCTCACCTAAAAAATGTCATTTTGTACGAAAAGTTTGCCTGGCGTGAAAATTATCTTAATTTCACAAATGCTCATCCTTGCCTTCTGTAAAATTCCTGCTGTTTCAAAGTTAGCAGGAAATGACTCAACCTTTCTGTCAACATTTGGAACTAGACACTTTAGATGTTGCCCACATTTAACTGCAGCTCACAGTGTCAGAACAATCACAGTTATCAATAGTCTTTCATGTATCTTCTTGCCCACTGCATTTCCCTAAAAAACTTAGCTTATCACAGCACGGCTATCAATCAATTCTTTGCCAGTGTGAAAAATGCAACATTTGAAACTTAGCAACGTGTGCAAGACTGGAATCAGAGAGTCCGTGGGCAGTGATAACTTATCCTGAGCATTAAGATATTCATTAGGCTTGAGCCCTTCCTGTATTGCTCAGTAGCCCAATAAGTGAGGAACTAAGAGACCACAGGCCGGGGGTGGGGGCTGGCCATTTTCATTTCTGTGTTGGGCTCAGCACCATACCTGCTGCTGAAGAATGAACTTAACATAATTTCAGCTTGGCTGGAGATCATAGAGTCATAACGGCACAGAAGGAGCCGTGCCGGCTCTCTGCAGAGCAATCCAGTCAGTTCCATTCCCCCGCTCTATCCCCGTAGCCCTGCAAAATTATTCCCTCAAGTGCCTATCCAGTCTCTCCTTGAGAACATTGAGTGTCTCTGCTTCCACCAATTCTGTCGGTAGCGACTTCCAGGTCCTCACCAATCGCTGCGTAAAATAGTTTTTTCTCAAATCCCCCCCTGTATCTCTTGCCCATATCCTTAAATCTGTGTCCCCTAGTCCTTGTACCAAAACTAGTGGGAACAGCCTTTCCCCGTCTAGCCTATCCAAACCCGTCACAATCTTGTACACATCTATCAAATCACCCCTCAACTTCCTTTCTTCTAATGAAAACAAATCCAGCTTCTCCAACCTGTCCTTTTAGCTAAGATCCCCGGAACCATTCTGGTAAATCTCCTCTACACCCTCTCAAGGGCCTTCACATCCTTCCTAAAGTGTGGTGACCAGAGCTGGACGCAATACTCCAGTTGTGGCCTAACCAGCACTCTTTAAAGGTTCAGCATAACTCTAATTTTGTACTCAATACCTCTATTTATGAAGCCCAAGATCCCATATGCTTTGTTAAGCACTCTCTCAATATGTCCTGACACCTTCAGGGACCTATGCACATTAACTCCCAGGTCCCTCTGTTCCTGCACACTCTTTAAAACTGTGCCATTAAGTGTGTATTGCCTCTCCTTGTTCCTTCTGCCATGATGCATCACGTCACACTTCTCTGCATTAAATTCCGTCTGCCCATTCTGCTAGCTTTTCTATGTCCTGTTGCAGTCGATTGGTATATTCCTCACTGTTTGCCACACCCCCAGGTTTGTTGTCATTGGCAAATTTAGAAATTCTACTCTGTATTCCTCAAACCTTGAATCTGTGTCCTCTGTACCTTGTATCATCAACAATTACAAATGTAGAAAATTTATGCTGAACCTATATAAAGTGCTGGTTAGGCCACAAATGGAGTATTGCGTCGAGTTCTGGTCAACACACTTTAGGAAGGATGTGAAGGCCCTTCAGAGGATGCAGAGGAGAACTACCAGAACGGTTCCGATTTTGTGGGACCTTAGCAACAAGGGCAGGTTGGAGAAGCAGGATTTGTTTTCATTAGAGCAAAGGAGATTGAGGGGTGATTTGATGGTGGTGTAAAAGATTATGACGGGTTTGGATAGGCTAGACGGGGAAAGGCTGTTTCCACTCATTGATGGTACAAGGACTAGGGGACACAGATTTAAGGTTTTGGCCAAAGGGTCCAGGGGGGAACGAGAGGAAAAACATTTTTACGCAGCGAGTGGTGAGGACCTGGAATTCGCTGCCAACAGAAGTGGTGGAAGCGGAGACACTCAATGTTTTCAAGGGGAGACTGGATAAGCACCTGAGGGAAATAAACTTGCAGGGCTACGGGGATTGAGCGGGGGAATGGGACTGACTGGATTGCTCTACAGAGAGCCGGCACGGACTCGAAGGGCCGAATGGTCTCTGTCTGTGCCGTATGACTCTATGACCTGCATTTGTAGACCGCGGTTCTCTTCTGTGGTGTTCTTACTACAGCTCACGGAGCAGAGTTTCCGTAGTGTAGTGGTTATCACGTTCGCCTAACACGCGAATGTTAGAAGCCGAGAGGAAACATTTTATAAAATATTTCCCATTAAAATTGAATGAATATGAAAAAGTTGAATTAATTTTGTGTTTAAATATGAATAAAATATCTCATAAAACACGTGTACTTTCTCTGTGCAATTCTGGGCCATCAGCAGCAGCAGAATTGTATTCAACCACAATCTGTAGCCTCCTAGCCCGGCATATCTCTCACTCTACCATTACCATCAAGCCAGGGGACCAAACCTGGTTCAATGAGATGTGTAGAAGAGCAGGCCAGGAGCGGCACCAGGCGCACCTATAAATCAGACCATTCCAAACTGGTGAAGCTCGATATGGAACCAAAGCGGGCCAATGCAGTTGAGATACAAATTATCCCGGATCTAATTGAATGACGGAACAGGGCTGAGGGGTCTCCTCCTGTTCCTATTAGTCTGTCACCATTAAGAAAATGTTATGAAATGGCTTTCTCCGATCCCAGTGGATGATCTCATACTTACCGACATTGTGCCACAGTTCATCCCATGATCTTGCAGCCAAAATACACATTTTGAAAAGTTAAAACACCATCCCTGGGTGGGTTCGAACCACCAACTTTTCGATTAACAGCCGAACGCGCTAACCGATTGCGCCACAGAGACCTTTCGAAAGCCAGATGACAACATATACTAAAGCCGGAAGTCACCCAGATAAAACCTCAGGTCACAGAGAGCAAGACAGCAACTGTCCAGTCTCTGTTCACTTGTCCAAATTAAAGAATGTAACATTCATTGTCGGAACATGGAAATAGTCGCTGAAAGAAAATCCGTTAAACAAATGGAATTGAAAACACGCTTTGAGCCATTAGATCGATTCATCAACCAATGGTGACGGTGAGATATTAACATGATATCTGGGTTTCTCACAACTGTTGGAATCTTCCCACGAGTTATTTTGCTGTTGCATTTGTTCATGAATGTGGAGATCAGATATACACGTGGACGCTTCACTGGGTGCCCTGGGAACCAGATACACCAGAGCACAGGCCAATGATGGGACTCTGCCCTTTCTGCTCTATATGGGGGTCAGTAGCAACCGAATGAGAACAACAAACCTACCACAGGCCTGGAATAGAGCCTTGGCCCATCCATCTGTGTGGGGCTCAGTTACATGCTGGTATGAGATTGTAAGGGGTATTTTAATGGGGTCAGCATTCGCTTTCTGACACAGTGAACGGTTCGAATCGCTCCCACACCCCTCCGGTTCCTAGACTTTGGAATTATTTAGGGGTTGTGAACAAAATTGCAGTAAACGACAGGTTCTGATGAAAGAATTTTATTTTACTAAAAGAAAAAAGGTAACAAACTTGAAACACACTTATTACTTAAACACAGATTGGGGAGCACACGGTACAAGCGAGGGAAATGACAATATATCAAACAAAACCTTATCCCTCCCAAAGATCCCACTATCTGGCTCGGTTTTTGGTTTCAAGAGATCAGGGATAATGCTCACCAACGAAGCCTTGATAGGATTTTAGAGTCTTTTGTTTAAAAGACTCCGCAAGGCCCTTGTTGCTGCGAGGTGTCCGATGGTCACTGAGGCAGTCGCTCTGGTTTCTTCTCGCGTGCTGGTCTGTTTTCTGGCCGCCTTCCTCGTGGTTTGTGGTAGGTTTTGCTGGAGCAGGGAGAGAGCTATGTCCACGTGGTCAGCCAGTCCGAAAGAGAGAGAAGTTATGGCACAGGCTTTCAAATTATACTGTTTCTTTTTCGTGCCCAAAAAACCCTTACTAAAACGGATTCCTTTCGGTTGCAAATGAACCTTGCTTAGTCCAATTGTCTAGTTTTGGCGGGCTTGCCAGTTCCGTTGGCTTTTGCTCAGTGTTAAAGATGTCTTGATCGTTTTCCGATTTAAACACAGCCTTATCTACGCGCCAAATCTCCCCCTATTGTGAAGGGTAAGTCTTGCCTAAAAAATTTGATTGAATTCTTTGAGGAGGTAACTAAGTGTGTAGATGAAGGTAGAGCAGTTGATGTCGTATACATGGATTTTAGTAAGGCGTTTGATAAGGTTCCCCATGGTCGGCTCATGAAGAAAGTAAGGAGTTGTGGGATAGAGGGAAATTTGGCCGATTGGATAAGTAACTGGCTATCTAATAGGAGGCAGAGGGTGGTGTTGGATGGTAAATTTTCAGACTGGAGATCAGTTACCAGCGGTGTGCCACAGGGGTCGGTGCTGGGTCCTCTGCTGTTTGTGATTTTTATCATTGACTTGGAGGAGGGGACTGAAGGGTGGATCAGTAAATTTGCTGATAACACCAAGATTGGTGGAGTAGTGGATGAGGTGGAGGGCTGTTGTAGGCTGCAAAGAGACATTGATAGGATGCAGAGCTGGGCCGAAAAATGGCAGATGGAATTTAACCCTGATAAGTGCGAGGTGATTCATTTTGTTAGGGCAAATTTGAATAAGGATTACAGGGTCAACGGCAGGGTTCTGAGGAACGTGGAGGAACAGAGGGATCTGGGGGTTCATATCCACAGATCTCTGAAGGTTGCCACTCAAGTGGATAGAGCAGTAAAGAAGGCCTAACAAGGGGTTTGAGTTTAAGAACCGTGAGGTTATGCTGCAACTGTACAGGACCTTGGTGAGACCACATTTGGAATATTGTGTGCAGTTCTGGTCACCTCATTATAGGAAGGACGTGGAAGCATTGGAAAGAGTGCAAAGGAGATTTACCAGGATGCTGCCTGGTGTGGGGGGGAGGTCTTATGAGGAAAGATTGAGGGAGCTAGGGCTTTTCTCTTTAGAGCGGAGGAGGATGAGAGGCGACTTAATAGAGGTTTATAAGATGATGAGGGGGATAGATAGAGTGGATGTTCAGAGACTATTTCCTCGGGTCGATGTAGCCGTTACAAGGGGGCATAACTATAAGGTGCATGGGGGGAGACATAGAAGGGATGTCCGAGGTAGATTGTTTACTCAGAGAGTGGTTGGGGTGTGGAATGGACTGCCTGCTGTGATAGTGGAGTCGGACACTTTAGGAACTTTCAAGCGGTTATTGGATAAGCACATGGAGCACACCAGAATGATAGGGAGTGGGATAGCTTGATCTTGGTTTCGGACAATGCTCGGCACAACATCGAGGGCCGAAGGGCCTGTACTGTGCTGTACATTTCTATGTTCTATGTTCTATGTTGTCCTAGGTCCTTTGGCGGGCTTTTAAATCTGTTCTGTGGATACCTGGTTGATTGTTTTTTTCTGATGGGATAATGGCTATGAAACTGTGTGCTGGAAGTTTTATTGTCAGGAATCGTTTTTAGTTTTCCAGCATCTTGTTTGCCCCTGGGGATTCATATTTGAATGTGTTCATGATTTTTTGCTTTGTCTCTTGCACCTTGGTAGGATTTGTAGTGTAAACAATTCCCAGACAGCTTGATTTGTTCACTGCCTGGCCACGCCCCTCGCAGCTTGTGTCTGTGAAAGGTGTCTCTCCCAACAGTAAGATTCAAAAAGTCGGTTTCCTCAGGTTTTTTCTTCCCTGATCTTTAGGTTTTTACATCAAATCACTTCACTTAGGCCCCATCATCCCAAGTTTGTATGAAAAGTCCAAAGATCACTCCCTTTAGGGCTCTGTTCGAGTTTCTGGGGGATTTTGCGCAGCCTACATCCCCCACTTTGATACTAAAACTGAATAAGTATCATTAACAGGTGAGCAAAATTTCCGATCCCCGAAAACCAACCTTCCCCTGTATTACCTAAACTAAAACCCAAACATTCATTCCCCTTTTGAAAGTGGTGCTTCAGGTACATACAGGTAAGAATCAATCTTTATTTCACATCCAAGCACGGAGAGGGTCCGACACCCCTGCACAGCTTGGAAAAAAAACATCATAAACATCATAAAAAAGACACAACACACATACAATTTTTTTTATTAAAAGAGAAAAATTCAAGGTACGTTCCATCCCTGGCCATAGCCTTTATTTTGATGCACTTCCCAAGTCCCTTCGTGTCTGGAACGGAGCTCCCCGTCCCTTCCCCTGCACCTTGTACACAGTAGGTAGAGAACTGTCCCGAGCTGGCAGACCACCAAAAGATGGGAAGCCATCCTGATCCAGGAAGGCACCTCTTGATTCTCGAAAATATCCCACCAGGGTGGAACTACTATATCCAAAATCTCTGCCCCTATTTCAACTTTTTTCTATTCCAGGGTGTAGAAATGTTTTTGTGAAATCTCTACAGCTTTAAGTAGGATGGTAAGATGTTCGGGTAGAGGGGGAATTTTATATCCAAATTAAGTCACATAATTTTGCAGGTTGGTGAAGTTTTCTGTTACCGTGAGGTGAACAGTGGAGGGTTCAGGAAAGGGGACAATCCGTTCCTGGGCCACTTGAACTTCTGCCTCGGGTTTAAAGCTGAAACTGCTGTCACTTACCGGACACCAGAAGTGTCCATGCTGGTAGTGGGACGCACCTGTGGTGACACAATATGTCCCACCCCCTATATATGCTACCTGTGGGGAAACATGGCCGTGTTCCATCACCTCCATGGTACAATTGATAGGTCGTGCGCCAGCAGCTTTAAACCCACACTGTGGTTTGGAATAGGCAATCAAGTGCTGTGGAAACAGTATTATGTGTGAACCCCGGCTCCAGCACCCGGAGAGGTCAGTACCTGTCATGGCGTGCTCCCACTTTATGACATAAGGTGGGACCGCTGTAAAACGGATGTGTGCACCCCCTTGAATGACTCCAATGTTCTCAACCCTGTATACCGGTACGGGTCGGGCTGTCCCACTCATGACCGGCATTCCCACTACTATACCCATGATAGTGTGATTTGAACGCCCACAATCTATTGGGACAGGGTAGGCTTCAGAGGCTAGACGAAATTGGCATGGGCTCAGCGAATTACTAAACGGGTGGAGGGCTGCAAGGTGCTTGTTGCTGATCCAGGAGGGGACTAAACCTTGCTTTAAATCCTCCAGGTTGCTACGGCCCTCTGCCAGCAACCATGCCCCGTACAGCACACACACCTCATTCTGTGCAGCCTGATCCGATGCATTCCTATCTTCCCGTATGAGTGCATTTACTGTTTGGCATGCCTTTCCAATTCTGCAATAATTTCCTTTAAATGAACCGTCATAGCTTGGTTCTGATGTAGCTCTGAGCCTACCACTGTGTTCCCATCCTTCAGGATCTTTCTTAACTGGGTTTTTAAACCATTTATCTGTGTCTGTAATTCCATGTCATCCAGGCTATTTATTACAGATACTATAGGCAGTGAAGACATCATTCCAGGCTCCTCTTCTTTGTCTACCCGTGCCCATAGGGTTCTCAGGGTGTATTCTGTATAGCTCTACTTTGTCTATATTGGCAAAATCAAATTCGTAAAATTTCCTAAACATTTCCTTTAGCAGGGCCTGGTACAGCTGCTCCGTCTCCTTAGGACACCACTCAGGTAAGTATACCTCGGTAAGGTTTAATATTACTGAAGCTACTGCATAGTGTACCCCCTGGTATAGTAGCTTTTCGGTTGGTACTAGGACTAACCCATTCCCTGGTACCTTGGTGGTAGTAGGGCACTTTTCTTCCAGGGTTTTCGGCACCTGGGTCGTGGGTAGTGGCTTTCAGGTGTGTGCCACGAGTTCAGTGGCATTAACTGGGACCGGAATGTGTGGGACCACGCACCCATGCAGGCTAGAATCCCACCCTATCCCCTCCCCGGCATCTTGCCATTGGCTGGAGAAGATGATGGATACCCCTGTGGGGCAGGCTTCCTCTGATCCCCACATACAAACATAGACTCACTGTTCCGACTCCCACCACTTATCCCAACAAACACTCACTCCTCCTTGGGTCCCTGTGATTGTCCGGTGGGTGTCGTTCCCTAATCTTTCCCAGTCGGCCGTATGGTCCCCTGCGTCCCTGCTCAGCTTCCTGAGCCACCACCACCTATTCAAGGGAATTCGTCCCTTACAGGTAAGGCACACACGCTTCCCCTCGGTGACACTGACCCTTGTGGCAACGACCTGTATTCTGGGGCATGGGAGGGAGGCCTCCCCGTACGTGAACCCGGGCTGGTTGGAGTATTTAGTAGAGTTGGACACCAGCCAACTGGCCACCTTCCCTCGTGGAAGTAGATGGCGAGCTCCTCCACTCCCCGCTCGCCATCCCCTGCGGTGACGACTGGTGCTCTCACTCCTGAGCACCCATAGATGTGGGAGTCCTCCACGTCACCTCGGTCACCGATGCTCACCCCTACCAGGGCGAGCAGGAGCAGAAACCTTGTCATCCCGAAGTCCTTTCTGTAGGGGCACACACAAAACATATATCCATGTCCCAGAAAGGTTCTCTGGCTGGATAATTAATCAAGCCCTTCAACTTAAAAAAAACTCTACAAACAACTAAACTAATGATAACCATAACCACCAAAAGTCAATTACTTAAAACCGAAAATTCTGTACATTTGCCACCCGTCTCCGGACGGCCAGGTTAAATCCTGTTTAGTCTCTGCCTTATGTGGCCTCTGGATGGCTTGTACACCTGGGTGTAGTGCGGCCTGTACCGCCGGACCCAGAAGGCCTTCCTCAAAACCGCTGGAGGTATCTTAACATCCCAGCTGCGTCCTGTGCTGCAGCACACTACCCCCTTTTGTGTGGCTGCAGCGCCCTCGTTCATATCTGTGGGCTCCTCCCAGCCTGAGGCTGCGGGCGGGGGACCCTTCTCTCTCTCTTCTTCCAGTACTACCTCTGCTGTGAAACCCTCACTGTTGGAGGCTGTAGGCTGGGAATCCCCAACTTTAGAACGCTCCCTGCTCTTGGGCGCTCTTTTTCGGGTTGTAACCCTCTTTGGGTGGGACCCTCTAAACACATACACCTGTGGCCAGAGTAGCCTTTGCTGTGGTGTGCGGGGAGACCTTCTTAGGGCTCTGGCCACTGGGGGTGTGCTTGAGTCCCACATAATCGGTGGAGTGACCTCTCCTGTGAGACAACACACTGTCCCTCCCGCTGCAGCTTGTGCGTCTGCCACAGCTGCGGCTGGCTGAGGATTTCTAACTTGGGGGCCATCCAGCTTTGCCGGCTGTTCCCTTTTAGGTTTAAACAGTTTGCATTGGTTGATGTGAAACCACTTTGTACGGCGGGGCATCTTTATGGCATAGACCATGGGGCTTGCCTTGTCTATAATGTTGTAGGGCCCCATGTACAATGGTTCGAAACTCCCTACCCGGGCAAAATTTCTCACCATGACCTGATCTCCAACCTCCCACTCGTGGTGCTTGCGGGGTTCCAGCAGCAATCGTTTACCCCGATGCTGTTTTTCCATGTTACTCGCAGCCTGCCAGTGGACCTGTTTAAGGTGGTCCAACAGATTCCTGACGAATCACATGGGTGGGGGTCCGCATAATCCTGCCAGTCATGAGCTGGTGTGGGGAATACCCCGTGCTTTTTGACTGGCTGGCCGGATCCCCATTAGGACCAACGGTAAGGCTTCTACCCACTTTTTGGGTGAGTCTCCCATCTCCTTTCGCAGCCTTTCTTTGATGGTACGGTTTAAACGCTCCACAATCCCTGATGACTGTGGGTTGTGGGCGACGTGCCATTTCCCTTCTATGCCGAGTACCCTGAGGGTCTCTTGCATGACCTGCCCAGTAAAGTGACTCCCCTGGTCTGACTCCACATACTGTGGAAGCCCCCATCGTGAGAATCCTTCCCTGACCAGGATCCTGGCTGTACCCAAAGCGGTAGCTGTTCGACATGGAAAAGCTTTCACCCACTTTGAGAACACATCCACCCGGACTAGGCGGTATTTGTAGCTTCCCTGAGCGGTGGGTAGGGGCTCGATGTAGTCGACCTGGATCGACTGCCATGGTCCCTCTACCCTCCTGATGTGTCCCATAGATACCTTCCTTTTCTGGGGGTCAGGGTTGTTGGCAGCACACACCAGACAGCCTGCACATAACTCGCGGACATCCTCCCTCAGTCCTGGCCACCATCCTGCCTGTTCCACCCGCTGCCAGGTGGTCTTAGGCCCGGGATGCCCCGCTCCTGGCCCCGCATGGGCCATTTGGAGGAATTCCCTTCGGTGCTGCTGCGGCACTACCCATTGTTCCCCCCTGAACAGCATGCCTTCTTTGTGGGTGATGGCTGCTGCGCCGTATGGGCCCTTTACCTTCTCCCCTCTAGCCAGCGATTCCAGGACAGTTTTTAGGATGGGATCCTGTGCCTGGACCGTCTTTAGTTCCGGGGTCAATGCTACCCCTGCACTCCCTTGGGTCCCTCCTCTACCTCTGATTGCTGCTACCGGGTTCGATCCATATGGATCCCACAACGTGCCTGTACTGGCGCCCTCTTTGGCCAGCATGTCGGCTTGGTGATTGCCCTCTGCGCGGGGCTCTACCTTGGAATAGGCCTTCACCTTTTGGATGTAGACCCTACCTTCCTCCCCTACTGCCCTCATGATTTTCTCCAACAGAGGCTTGATGGCCAGGGGTCTCCCATCAGCGGAGGTGTATCCACGACGGGACCAGATGGCCAGGTACTCTGTACACGAATTGCATGTGAACATGCTGTCCGAGCAAATCGTGTATGGGGTAGGAAATTCCTCGGGGTGTGTGACTACATCCGCCACCGCAGACAGTTCAGCCTGCTGGGCACTCATGGTGCTGGGGAGCTTGATTGCCAGAGCAATGCCTGCCTCTGGGTCATAAATCCCACACCCTGTGAGTCGTTTTCCAGCTGATACTGTGCTTGAACCGTCCACATAGATTTCGCAGCCTGTGGGGTGTATCCCAGCTCGCAAACCTATGTTGACTTCCCATACCCCTTCAACGGAACACCGGTGGGCTGTCCCTGTGTAAATCATGTTAGCTGCGAGCTTTGGCTCGCAGAGACCTTTTACCCTCAGATCCATTTGTGACAGAAGCAGGGTCCAGCGAGCAATGCGGGCACTGCTCACTGTCTCATCTTTAATTCTCCCATCCAAGAGCATCTAGGTGGGCGTGTGGTTAGTGAGGAGTGTGATGGGAGAGGTGCCTGTGAAGATCAATGATCTTTTCACAGCCCAGTGAGTGGCTAGGAGGTGCCTCTCACAGTTGGGGTAGCTCCTCTCCACATCAGTGAGTATTCTGGAGGAGTAAACAACTGGTCTCAGCTTGCCATGCCTCTCTTGGAGCAGTACTGCACTCAGACTGACCCCACTGGCTGCTACCTCCAGAAAAAACTCTTCCCCTCCATCAATGGCCCCTAGAGCCGGAGCGGTCTGCAGATCTCTCTTGAGTTTCACAAAGGCAACCTCGCAACCCTCATCCCAAACCCACTCCACTCCCTTGTGTAGGAGTCGGAGCAGAGGGGCTGCTGTGGCTGCGTAATCCTCAATAAAATCTCTGCAGTACCTAGTTAGCCCTAGAAAATACCTTACTCCTGTAACTGTGTTGGGGGCTGGTAACTCCTGAACTGCTTCCCTTCTGGCTTTGTCAATGGCCCTCTCCCCTGCTCGCACAGCCAGGCCCAGGAATTTGACTTCCCGCTGGCCAATCTGTGCCTTCTTGGGGTTTATTTTAAAGCCCTCCTGCCTGAGCAGTTCCAGAAGTTCTGCCAGAAGGGGACCATGTTCCTCTCCCTCATCGGTAAAGAGGAGTAGGTCGTCCACATACTGGACCAGCTGATGGGGCCTGCTGAAGCCCTTCAAGCAATTCGCCATACATTTGGTGAAAAATGCTTGGGCTGCTGTGGAAACCCTGGGGCAGACAGTTCCATGTTTACTGTTGGCCTTTAAATGTAAAGGCGAACTTGTACTGATCCTCTCTCCTTAGAGGGATGGACCAGAACCTTTTGGAAATATCCAGCACTGTAAAGATATTCGCAGATGCTGGGATACTTCCAATGAGGTCGGCTACGGCTGCAACCGTGGGGGCACAGGCGGGGATGTTTCGGTTGAGTACTCGATAGTCTACTGTGGCCCTCCAGGAGTTGTCTGGTTTTCTATCCGGCCACAGTGGGGAGTTCACGTGGGTGACTATAGGTCTCAATACCCCCTGCTTGACTAAAGAAGTCAAAGCCGTTTCCAAGTCTGTCTCAGCTTCCCTGGGGAAGTTATACTGCTTTTGTGGGCGGTTCATGGGGTCCCCACTTACACTAACCTCGACCCCGGTTACCCTCCCACAGTCGTGCTTGTGAGTGGCAAATGCTGCGAGGTTTTCCTGCACAAATGCCTGGTACTCCATTGGAGTGTTACTGACCATGAGTTCGAGGTCGTAACCCTCCTTTGGTTTTACTGTGCACAAGGTCCCCTTGCCTTGTGCCTCCGGGATGACTGCTATCTCACTACCCTTTTGGGTACATGCTCTCCATAGACAGTGGTTCCTTAAATCCAGTAAAATCCTGTGGCCTGTGATAAAGTCGGCCCCCAGGATCCCCTTCCCTTCTTGCTCCCACTTCATTAGGACACAGGTCCACTTGGTGTGGAGCGTTCCCAAATGAATGGATAGCGGGATGGAGAATGAGCCAGCCTGCTCGTTACCTGTGAATCCCACAAGGCTGTACGGGACCCCGTTAGACAGAGGTGAGGTGGCTGGGTTATCTGAATAGATGAGGGTGCTCGAAGCTCCTGTGTCTAACAGATAGGACCCTTCTACCTTTTCTACCTCCATCTTAACATGCGGTCTCTTCCAGGCATCATACTCGAGGGGACACAGGTAGACCGGCTGTGCTAGCTCCAGTCATGCCTCTGGGTTGGGTGGGGCAGATGGGATCAGAGCGCCAGTGGCTGTAGCCACCTTCCCTGGGCCATCAAACAGGACTCTGATGGCCGCTACTATTGTGTCCAGTGTGGGGGAAGAGTTCGGAGCCTCTACCTTTGGGGAAGGAGTTGGGGACTTCTTTGCTATGCTATCCTTCCAGGGATTCCTACAGTCCTTTCTCCAGTGCCCAGTCTTCCCGCACCCGAAGCAGCTACGCTTCGTTTCGGAAGGTTTACCACCTTTCTGGTGCCACTCCTTCTTATCCTGACTATGCTTTATCTCATGCACCTTCCCTTTTGGTGGGGTGTCTTCAGCTCCCCTACCGTTCCGGTAGGCTAGGGTCAGTTGCCTGACCACTGCCTCCTCGGTGACCCGGGGATCTCTTGGGTCAAACCAAAGCTCAGCCTTGGCTTTTACTCGTGGCAAGCTGTTTGCCACTAGGCTACGGAGCCAGTGGGCCAACTCGTCCCTGTTCAGGTTAGCCCTGTCGAGAGCCCCATTACAAGCAGCCCTGTACACCGGCCACAGCCTGTCTGCGAAAGCCTGTGGGGTCTCCCCTGCGAGCTGCACTGTTTTCTCCACCCGGGAGAAAGGACTTCCCTCATTCATTCCCATGGCCTCTAATACTTCCTCCCTTACGGCAGCATACCCGGTCTGTCCTCTCTTGCTCTCAGTAGAGAGTGACTGGTACAATTTGCCATCTAATGAGAACAGGAGCAATTTTGCCATTTCGGCATCGTCACAATCGTTAATGGCTGCTGATTGTTCCACCTCCATGAAGTGGACTGAGGGGTCTTCCTTTTCGGTAAGTTTACTCAGGTGGCTTACCATAGCCCTAAGCTGTTGTGCACCGTGGGGAGCCAAGAATTGACTTTCAAGGGGTCCCTGACCTCCACCACCGGCAGGCGGGCCGAATTTTTGCTGTCGTGCTGGGCACATTGGCCCTGGCTCCGACTTCTCCTGCATCGATTCGCCCCCTTCTCCCTGCTGCCAGACCGAGTCAAAACTCGGCGCCACAGGTGCTGGTGTGCACTCACCGTCAGCCTCACAGATTGTCTGCACCTCCTGCTGCCTAACCAAGCTTCTCCTTGTCGCCACAGGTGGTGCTCGAACAGTCTCCCCCTGCTCTTCCAGGTCTGCCCTGGCCGCACCCGGACTTATCAGGCACAGCATGCCTTTTGTCTTGGACAGAGCAAGGTTCAGACTCTCAATCTGCTTCTGACAGGGGCCGTGGTCCCCTACCTCAAACTCCCTTGTACTGGCTACTCTATAGGCTGCCTGAACATCGTTTAACTTCTCTGTGAGTTCCCTTAATTGCTTGGCAAGGCGGGTGTTCTCTTCCCGCAATGCCAGTTCACTACTTTTGGCCTCGGTGGCCTGACACTGGAGGTATCCCTTACTGGCACGGTGTTCCTCCAGCATCTGTGACTGTTCCTGATAGTTTGTGCCGAGTTCTGCTAACAACCTATCCCCTGCTATAGCTCTGGCACGGGACAGTTGGCTTTCTTCCTTTAGCTCTTCTGTGAGAGCCTGAATGCGCTTCCCCAGAAGCTGCATTTGTTTCTGGGAGCAGACCAACCATATGGCTTTCTCCACAGACTTAGTGTATTCCTTGCTCTCAGTCCATGCAGCTGCAGCGTCCATAGGACGTTCAGCATGCAACAGCCTGAGGACCCATTTGTTGGTGATATTTACTTTTTTATATACATAGGATGACATCCTCTCTTACATTTTTGATCTCTCCTCAAAACCAGCATTTACTGCTTCACAACCCTTTCGTCAAAGTCCTGCCGCGGTCGTCATTATGTAAGGGGTATCTTAAGTGAGCGGTTCGGATCGACCAACACCCCTCCGGTTCCTAGACTTTGGGCTTATTTAGGGGTTGTGAACAAAATTGCAGTAAATAGGTTCTGATGAAAGAAATTTACTTTATTAAAAGAAAAAAGGTAACAAACTTGAAACACACTTATTACTTAAACACAGATTCGGGGAACACACGGTACAAGCGAGGGAAATGACAATATATCAAACAAAACCTTATCCCTCCCAAATATCCCACTATCTGGCTAGGTTTTTGGTTTCAGGAGATCAGGGATAATGCTCACCAACGAATCCTTGACAGGATATTAGAGTCTTTTTGTTATAAGGACTCCGGAAGGCCCTTATGGATTCTTCTTGCGTGCTGGTCTTCTTCCTCGTGGCTTGTGGTAAGTTTTGCTGGAGCAGGGAGAGAGCTGTGTCTGTGTCACCAGTCAGTCCAAAGAGAGAGATTATGGCACAGGCTTTCAAATTATACTGTTTCCTTTTCGCACTCAAAAACCCCTTACTAAAACGAATTCCTTTTTGAATGTAAATGACCCTTGCTCGTCCAATTGTCTAGTTTTTGGCGGGCTGCCAGTTCCGATGGTTTTTGCTTAGTGTTAATTGCTTTCCAATTTAAACACCGCCTTATCTACGCGCCAAATCTTCACTCTATTGTCCTTCTGTTTGGCGGGCTTTTAAATCGGTTCTCTGGATACCTGGTTGATTGTTTTTTTTGATGGGATAATGGCTATGAAACTGTGTCATCGGTTTTAGATTACCAGCACCTTGTTTGCCCCTGAAAATCCATATTTGAATGTGTTTGTGGGTTTTCCATTGTCTCAAACAATTCCCAGACAGCTTGATCCGTTCACTGACCGGCCACGCCCCTCGCAGCTTGTCTGTGAAAAAAAATGTCTCTCCCAACAATAAGATTCAAAAAGATTAGTTTTCTCAGGTTTTCTTCTTGTGATCTTTAGGTTTTTTACATCAAATCACTTCACTGAGGTGCCATCATCCCAAGTTTGTATGAAAAGTCCAAAAATCATTCCCTTTAGGGCTCTGTTCGAGTTTCTGGGGGATTTTGCGAAGCCTACACTTGTACTGTGAATTTAGCTGACTGAATCTTTGAAATGAGTTGTCTGGGTCTGTGAATGGAGCTGTCTAGGTCTGTGAAATGAGTTTTCTGAGTCTGTGAATGGAGATGTCTGGGTCAGTGAAATGAACTTTCTGAATTTGTGAAATGAGCTGTCTGTGTTTTTGTAATCAGCTTTCCATGTCGGTGAATGTTGCAGTCTGTTTCTGTGAATGGAGGATGAGTCTGTGGATGGATCTGTCTGGGTCTGTGAATGGAGCTGTCTGGGTCAGTGAAATGAACTTTCGGCGTCTGTGAATGGAGCTCTCTGGGTCTGTGAATGGAGCTGTCTGGATCTGTGAAATGTGCTGTCTGGGTCTGTGAAATGAGCTGTCTGGGTCTGTGAATGGAGCAGTCTGAGTCTGTGAATGGTGCTGTCTGGGTCTGCGAAATGAGCTGTCTGGGTCTGTGAAATTATCTGTCTGGTTCTGTGAAATGAACATTCTGAGACTGTGAATGTAGCTCTCTGAGTCTGTGAATGGAGCTGTCTGGGTCTGTGAATTGAGCTGTCTGAGTCTGTGAATGGAGCTGTCTGGGTCTGTGAAATGAGCTGTCTGAGTTTTTGAATGGAGCTGTCTGGATCCGTGAAATGTGCTGTCTGGGTCTGTGAAATGAGCTGTCTGAGTCTGTGAATGGTGCTGTCTGGGTCTGCGAAATGAGCTGTCTGGGTCTGTGAAATTATCTGTCTGGTTCTGTGAAATGAACATTCTGAGACTGTGAATGAAGCTGCCTAGGTCTGTGAATGGAGCTGTCTGAATCTGTGAATGGAGCTGTCTGGGTCTGTGAATGGAGCTGCATGTGTCTGTGAATGGAGCTGTCTGTGTCTGTGAATGGAGCTGTCTGGGTCGGTGAATGGAGCTGTCTGGGTTTGTGAATGGAGCTTTCTGGGACTGTGAATGGAGCTGCCTGAGTCTGTGAATGGAGCTGCATGTGTCTGTGAATGGAGCTGTCTGTGTCTGTGAATGGAGCTGTCTGGGTCCGTGAATGAAGCTGTCTGTGCCTGTGAATGGAGCTCTCTGTGTCTTTGAATGGAGCTGCCTGGGTTTGTGAATGGAATTGTCTGGGTCTGTAAATGGAGCTGTCTGGGTCTGTGAATGGAGCTGTCTGGGTGTGTGAATGGAGCTGTCTATGTCTGTGAATGGATCTGTCTGGGTCTGTGAATGGAGCTGTCTGGATCTGTGAATGGATCTGTCTGGGTCTGTAAATGGAGCTGTCTATGTCTGTGAATGGATCTGTCTGTGTCTGTGAATTGAGCTGTCAGAGTCTGTAAATGGAGCTGTCTGTGTCTGTGAATGGAGCTGCCATAGTCTGTAAATAGAGCTGTCTAGGTCTGTGAATGGAGCTGCCAGAGTCTGTAAATGGAGCTGTCTAGGTCTGTGAATTGAGCTGCCAGAGTCTGTAAATGGAGCTGTCTGGGTCTGTGAATGGAGCTGTCTGGGTCTGTGAATGGAGCTGTCTGTGTCTGTGAATGGAGCTGTCTGGGTCTGTGAATGGAGCTGTCTGGGTCTGTGAACGGAGCTGTCTGTGTCTGTGAACGGAGCTGTCTGGGTCTGTGAACGGAGCTGTCTGTGTCTGTGAATGGAGCTGTTTGGGTCTTTAAATGTGGCTGTCTGAGTCCGTGAAGTGTGCTGTCTGTTTCTGAAAATGGAGTTGTCTGGGTCTGTGAATAGAGCTGTCTGAGGTTGTGAATGGAGCTGTCTGGGTCTGTGACCTGAGCTTTCAGAGTCTTTGAAGTGAGCCGTCTGGATCTTTGAATGGAGCTGTCTGAGTGTCTGAATTGAGCTTTTTGAGTTTCTGAATAGAGATGTCTGGGTCTGTCAAATGTACTGTCTGAATCTGTTTGTGAAATGAGCTGTCTTTTTTTTTCAAATTAGATTTCCATGTCTGTGAATGGAGCTGTCTGTTTCTGTAAATGGAGCTGTCTGGGTCTGTGAATGAGCTGTCTGAGTCTGTGAATGGAGCTGTCTGTGTCTGTGAATGGAGTTGTCTGGGTCTGTGAATGGAGCTGTCTGAGTCTGTGAATGGAGCTGTCTGGGTCTGTGAATGAAGCTGTCTGAGTCTGTGAATGGAGCTGTCTGTGTCTGTGAATGGAACTGTCTGGGTCTTTGAATGGAGCTGCCTGGGTTTGTGAATGGAGTTGTCTGGGTCTGTGAATGGAGCTGTCTGAGTCTGTAAATGGAGCTGTCTGGGTCTGTGAATGGAGCTGTCTGGGTCTGTGAATGGAGCTGTCTATGTCTGTGAATGGAGCTGCGAGAGTCTGTAAATGGAACTCTCTGTGTCTGTGAATGGAGCTGTCTGTGTCTGTGAATGGAGATGTCTGGGACTGTGAATGGAGCTGTCTGTGACTGTGAATGTAGTTGTCTGTGTCTGTGAATTGAGCTGTCAGAGAAATGTCTGGGTCTGTGAAATGAACTTTCTGAATTTGTGAAATGAGCTGTCTTGGTTTTTGAAATCAGCTTTCCAGGTACATAGATACATACATAGAAGATAGGAGCAGGAGTAGGCCATCCGGCCCTTCGAGCCTGCTCCGCCATTTAATGAGATCATGGCTGATCCTCCAATTCAGTATCCCGTCCCCGCCTTCTCTCCGTAACCCTTAACCCCTTTTGCCTGTAGAAATATATCTAATTCCTTCTTAAATATATTTAATGAGCTGGCGTACACTGCCCTCTGTGGCAATGAGTTCCACAGGTTCACCACCCTCTGAGTGAAGAAATTCCCCCTCATTTCTGTCCTAAATGGTTTAGCCCTTATCCTTAAATTATGTCCTCTAGTTCTGTTCTCACCCGCCAAGGGAAACATTCCTTCTGCATCTAGTCTGTCTAGACCTGTCAGAATTTTATACACTTCTATGAGGTCCCCTCTCAATCTTCTAAACTCCAGTGTGTACATCCCTAAACTACATAGTCTCTCCTCATAGGTCAATCCCGCCATTCCTGGTATCAGCCTGGTGAATCGCCGCTGCACCCCCTCCATGGCAAGAACATCTTTCCTCAGATGAGGCGACCAAAACTGTACACAGTACTCGAGGTGTGGTCTCACCAGTGCCCTGTACAGCTGCAGCAAGGTATCCCTGTTCCTGTATTCCAACCCTTTTGCTATGAAGGCCAGCATACTGTTTGCCTTCTTGACCGCCTGTTGCACCTGCATGCTCGCCTTCAGTGACTGGTGTACAAGAACACCCAGGTCTCTCTGTACTTCCCCCTCTCCCAATTTATTGCCATTTAAATAATAATTTGCCCTCCCGTTCCTGCACCCAAGGTGGATAACTTCGCACTTGTCCACATTATAGTGCATCTGCCATTTATCCGCCCAATCACCCAGTCTGTCCAAATCGCTCTGGAGCTTCCTGGTCTCCTCCTCTGAGCCCACCCCCCCCTCCTAGTTTAGTGTCGTCTGCAAATTTGGAAATGCTGCATCCGACTCCCTGATCCAGGTCATTAATGTAAATTGTGAACAGCTGGGGACCCAGGACAGATCCCTGCGGTACCCCACTTGTTACTGCCTGCCATTCAGAAAATGAGCCGTTTATTCCAACTCTCTGTTTTCTATCTGACAGCCAGTTCTCTATCCACGTCAATACTTTCCCCTTTATCCCATGAGCTTCAATTTTCCATGCTAATCTTTTATGTGGGACCTTATCGAAGGCCTTTTGGAAGTCCAGGTACACCACATCTACTGGCTCTCCCCCATCTATTTTACCAGTTACTCCCTCAAAAAATTCCAATAGATTAGTCAAGCACGATTTACCCTTTGTAAATCCATGTTAACTCTGTCCTATCCTGTCCCCATTTGCTAAGTGCTCCGCTATTTCATCCTTAATGATGGACTCCAGCATTTTGCCCACAACTGATGTAAGGCTTACAGGTCTGTAATTACCTGTTTTTTCCCTACCCCCCTTTTTGAATAGTGGGGTAACGTTAGCTACCCTCCAATCCTGGTCTGTGAATGTTGCTGTCTGTTTCTGTGAATGGAGCTGTCTGGGTCTGTGAATGGAGCTGTCTGTGTCTGTGAATGGAGCTGTCTGGATCTGTGAATGGTGCTGTCTAGGTCTGTGAAGTGAGCTGTCTAGGTCTGTGAATGGAGCTGTCTGTGACAGTGAAATGAGCTTTCTGAGTCTGTGAAACGATCTGTCTGGGTCTGTGAATGGAAGTGTCTGGGTCTGTGAATGGAGCTGTCTGAGTCTGTGAATGGAGCTGTCTGGGTCTGTTAAAGGAGCTCTCTGGGTCTGTTAAAGGAGCTCTCTGGGTCTGTGAATGGAGCTGTCTGGGTCTGTGAATGGAGCTGTCTGTGTCTGTGAATGGAGCAGTCTGGGTCTGTGAATGGAGCTGTCTGTGTCTGTGAATGGAGTTGTCTGGGTCTGTGTATTTAGCTGACTGAGTCTCTGAAATGAGTTGTCTGTGTCTGTGAATGGAGAGGTCTAGGTCTGTGAAGTGAACTTCCTGTGTTTGTGAAATGAGCTGTCTGGGTTTTTGAAATCAGCTTTCCATGTCTGTGAATGTTGCTGTCTGTTTCTGTGATTGGAGCTGTCTGAGTCTGTGAATGGATCTGTCCTAATCTGTGAATGGAGCTGTCTAGGTCTCTGAAATGAACTTTCTGAGTTTGTGAAATGAGTTGTCTGTGTTTTTGAAATGAGCATTTTGGGAAGATTAACAAGGCAAGGGAATACACAATGAATGGTAGGACCCTAGGAAGGAGGGAGGTGCAGAGGGACCTTAGTTTGCATGTACATAGATCCCTGAATGCAGCAGGAGAGGTAGATAAGGTGGTTAAAAAGGCATATGGGATACTTGCCTTCATTCACGAGGCATAGAATATAAGCGCAGGGAGGTTACGACGGAGCTGTACAAAACGCTAGTTAGGCCACAGCTGGAATACTGTGTGCAGTTCTGGTCGCCACACTATAGGAAGGATGTGATTGCATTTGAAAGGGTGCAGAGGAGATTCACCAGGATGTTACCTGGGCTGGAGCGCTTCAGCTATGAAGAGAAACTGGACAGGCTGGGGTTGTTTTCCTTAGAGCCGAGAAGGCTGAGGGGGGAACCTGATTGAGGTGTACAAAATTATGAGGGACATTGATACGGTAGATAGAAAAGAACTTTTCCCGTTAGTAGAGGGGTCAATAACCAGGGGGCATAGTTTCAATGTAAGGGGCAGAAGGTTTAGAGGGGATTGGAGGAAAAACTTTTTCACCCAGAGGGTGGTTGGAATCTGGAACTCACTGCCTGAAAGGGTGGTAGAGGCAGGAACCCTCACAACATTCAAGAAGCATTTAGATGAGCACTTGAAACGCCATAGCATACAAGGCTACGGACCAAGTGCTGGAAAATGGGATTAGAATAGATGGGGCTTCATGGCCGGCGCGGACACGATGGGCCAAAGGGCCTCTTTCTGTGCTGTATAAATCTATGACTCTGTGACTATGACTATGACCTTCTCCCCAGGAATATTTGGTACCCAATCCTTCCCTTTTTTGAGCATGTCTCCATTATCATCACGACAACATATTGCCATGTGGCTACTTGTGCCTGCAGCTCACCAACCTTATTAACCACACTTCATGCATTTACCCACATGCACTGTAAACCTCTCTTGTATTCTCTTAGTCTGACCCCACATAGGACCTTATTCTTTATTACTCTTGTGTTATCCGTCTCTCCCAATCCTTTGTGCTCCTTATTTCTCCTTTCTAATATTACAGCCTGGTGCCCACCCACTGCCAAATTAGTTTAAAACCTCCCCAACACTACGAGCAACCCACCCCCCTCCCCGTCGAGGCCATTGGTTTCGGCCCTGTGGTGGTGCAAACTTACCGGCCTGTACAGGCCCCACCTTCCCGAGAACCGGTCCCAATGTCCCAGGAATCTAAAGCACTCCCTAATGCACCATCTCTCTAGCCACTCATTCATCTGCTCTATCCTCCTATTTCTATACTCACCAGCACAGGCACCGGGAGTAATCCGGAGATTACTACCTTTGAGGTCCTGATTTTAATCTCTTTCCTAGCTCCCTAAAATCTGCCTGCAGGTCGTCATCCCTCTTTCTACATATGTCATTGGTACCGATATGGACCACGACCTCTGGCTGTTCAACCACCCTCCTCAGAATGTTATTCAGTCCTTGACCCTGACACCAGGGAGGAAACATACTATCCTGGAGTCACGTCTGCGGCCGCAGAAACGATTGTCTATTCCCCTAACTAATGAATCCCCGATCACTATTGCTTTCCTGATCTTTCTCCTCCCCCGCCCCCCCCACCCCCCACTGTAGAGCTGATCCACCCGTGGTGCTCTGGACTTGGCTCTGGCTGTACTCGCCAGAGGAACCAACTCCCTCTCCAGTATGTACCACTGAATACCGGTTAGAGAGTGAGATGCATTCAGGAGACTCCTGCACTACCTGCCTGGTCCACCTTGTCTGTCTGGCGGTCACCCATTCCCTCTCTGCCTGCACACTCTTAGGTTGCGGGTGACCATCTCCTGAAACGTGCGATCCACGTAGCTCTCAGCCTCACGGATGCACCGCAGTGACGCCAGTTGCTGTTCAAGCTCCTAAACCCGGAGTTCGAGCTCCTCCAGCTGACGACACTTCCTGCACATGTGATTGTCCAGGACACGGGAAGAGTACTGGAGCTCCCACATGGCACAAGATGTGTATTCCACGGGAATGAGGTGCCCTGCCATGCCTTTATTTAATAGACCATTACTAACTTAACAGAAATAAACACAAGACTTTTAAATTTATATTTAGAATTCGCATTGTTAAACTGTTACAAATAATCTGTACAATGAGTTGTTGTTAGCCTGGTAACGACCTCATGGTGTCTGGCAAGTGATATCCCATGCACTGTGACTTTGTGGGAACAGGAGATTACAGGACTTTGGACCAGAAAGGTGGTGGGTGGGTCTGTCTACTAGTTAGAGGAACTGTATTAGTTTGAGGAGCTGTATTAGTTTGAGGGGCTGTATTAGTTTGAGGGGCTGTATTAGTTTGAGGGGTTGTATTAGTTTGAGGTGCTGTATTAGTTTGAGAGGCTGTATTAGTTTGAGGGGCTGTATTAGTTTGAGGGGCTGCATTAGTTTGAGGTACTGTATTAGATTGAGGGGCTGTAATAGTTTGAGGGGTTGTATTAGTTTGAGGTGCTGTATTAGTTTGAGAGTCTGTATTAGTTTGAGGGGCTGTATTAGTTTGAGGGGCTGCATTAGTTTGAGGTGCTCCATTAGTTTGAGGGGCTGCATTAGTTTGAGGGGCTGTATTAGTTTGAGGGGCTGTATTAGATTAAGCGTCTGTATTAGATTGAGGGGCTGTATTAGTTTGAGGGGCTGTATTAGTTTGAGGTATTGTATTAGTTTGAAGGTCTGTATTAGTTTGAGGTACTTTATTAGTTTGAGATACTGTATTAGTTTGAGGGGCTGTATTAGATTGAGGGGCTGTATTAGTTTCAGGGGCTGTATTAGTTTGAGGTGCTGTATTAGTTTGAGGGGCTGTATTAGTTTGAGGGGCTGTATTGGTTTGAGGTTCTCTATTAGTTTGAGGGTCTGTATTCGTTTGAGGGGCTGTATTAGTTTGAGGAGTTGTATTAGGTTAAGCTGCTGTATTAGTTTGAGGAGTTGTATTAGTTTGAGGATCTGTATTAGTTTGAGGTGCTGTATTAGTTTGAGGAGCTGTATTAATTTGAGGGGCTGTATTAGTTTGAGGGACTGTATTAGTTTGAGGTTCTCTATTAGTTTGAGGGTCTGTATTCGTTTGAGGGGCTGTATTAGTTTGAGGAGTTGTATTAGGTTAAGCTGCTGTATTAGTTTGAGGAGTTGTATTAGTTTGAGGATCTGTATTAGTTTGAGGTGCTGTATTAGTTTGAGGGGCTGTATTAGTTTGAGGGGATGTAATAGTTTGAGGGTCTGTATTAGATTGAGGTACTCTATTAGTTTGAGTGTCTGTATTAGTTTGAGGGGCTGTATTAGTTTGAGGGGCTGTATTAGTTTGAGGTATTGTATTAGTTTGAAGGTCTGTATTATTTTGAGGTACTTTATTAGTTTGAGATACAGTATTAATTTGAGGGGCTGTATTAGATTGAGGGGCTGTATTAGTTTCAGGGGCTGTATTAGTTTGAGGTGCTGTATTAGTTTGAGGGGCTGTATTGGTTTGAGGTACTGTATTAGTTTGAGGAGCTGTATTAGTTTGAGGGGCTGTATTGGTTTGAGGTACTGTATTAGTTTGAGGAGCTGTATTAGTTTGAGGGTCTGTATTAGTTTGAGGAGCTGTATTAGTTTGAGGGGCTGTATTACTTTGAGGGGCTGTATTAGTTTGAGGGGCTGTATTAGTTTGAGGGTCTGTATTAGTTTGAGGGTCTGTATTAGTTTGAGGAGCTGTATTAGTTTGAGGGGCTGTATTAGTTTGAGGGGCTGTATTGGTTTGAGGTACTGTATTAGTTTGAGGAGCTGTATTAGTTTGAGGGGCTGTATTAGTTTGAGGGGCTGTATTGGTTTGAGGTACTGTATTAGTTTGAGGAGCTGTATTAGTTTGAGGGACTGTATAAGTTTGAGAGTCTGTATTAGTTTCAGGGGCTGTATTAGTTTGAGGGGCTGCATTAGTTTGAGAGGCTGTATTAGTTTGAGGTACTGTATTAGTTTGAGGGGCTGTATTAGTTTGAGGTGCTCTATTATTTTGAGGGGCTGTATTAGATTGAGGGGCTGTATTAGATTGAGTTAATGTATTAGTTTGAGGTATTTTATTAGGTTGAGGAGCTGTATTAGTTTGAGGGTCTGTATTAGTTTGAGGTACTGTATTAGTTTGAGGGGCTGTATTAGTTTGAGGGGCTGTATTAGATTGAGGTACTGTATTAGTTTGAGGAGCTGTATTAATTTGAGGGGCTGTATTAGTTTGAGGGACTGTATTAGTTTGAGGTTCTCTATTAGTTTGAGGGTCTGTATTCGTTTGAGGGGCTGTATTAGTTTGAGGAGTTGTTTTAGGTTAAGCTGCTGTATTAGTTTGAGGAGTTGTATTAGTTTGAGGATCTGTATTAGTTTGAGGTGCTGTATTAGTTTGAGGGGCTGTATTAGTTTGAGGGGATGTAATAGTTTGAGGGTCTGTATTAGATTGAGGTACTCTATTAGTTTGAGTGTCTGTATTAGTTTGAGGGGCTGTATTAGTTTGAGGGGCTGTATTAGTTTGAGGTATTGTATTAGTTTGAAGGTCTGTATTATTTTGAGGTACTTTATTAGTTTGAGATACAGTATTAATTTGAGGGGCTGTATTAGATTGAGGGGCCGTATTAGTTTCAGGGGCTGTATTAGTTTGAGGTGCTGTATTAGTTTGAGGGGCTGTATTGGTTTGAGGTACTGTATTAGTTTGAGGAGCTGTATTAGTTTGAGGGGCTGTATTGGTTTGAGGTACTGTATTAGTTTGAGGAGCTGTATTAGTTTGAGGGTCTGTATTAGTTTGAGGAGCTGTATTAGTTTGAGGGTCTGTATTACTTTGAGGGGCTGTATTAGTTTGAGGGGCTGTATTAGTTTGAGGGTCTGTATTAGTTTGAGGAGCTGTATTAGTTTGAGGAGCTGTATTAGTTTGAGGTACTGTATTTTTTTGAGGTGCTGTATTAGTTTGAGTTGCTGTTTTAGTTTGAGGTGCTGTATTAGCTTGAGGATCTGTATTTGTTTGAGGTGCTGTATTAGTTTGAGGGTCTGTATTAGTTTGAGGAGCTGTATTAGTTTGAGGAGCTGTATTATTTTGAGGAGCTGTATTAGTTTGAGGAGCTGTATTATTTTGAGGTACTGTATTAATTTGAGGGGCTGTATTAGTTTGAGGGTCTGTATTAGATTGAGGTATTGTATCAGTTTGAAGATCTGTATTAGTTTGAGGTACTGTATTAGTTTGAGGGGCTGTATTAGTTTGAGGGGCTGTATTAATTTGAGGGGTTGTATTAGTTTGAGAGGCTGTATTAGTTTGAGGGTCTGTATTAGTTTGAGGTTCCGTATTAGTTTGAGGGGCTGTATTAGTTTGAGGTACTGTATTAGTTTGAGGTACTGTATTAGTTTGAGGGTCTGTATTAGTTTGAGGGTCTGTATTAATTTTAGGTACTGTATTAGTTTGAGGAGCTGTATTAGTTTGAGGAGCTGTATTAGTTTGAGGTACTGTATTAGTTTGAGGTATTGTATTAGTTTGAGGGGCTGTATTAGTTTGAGGGGCTGTATTAGTTTCAGGTACTTTATTAGTTTGAGGTACTGTATTAGTTTGAGGGTCTGTATTAGTTTGAGGGTCTGTATTAATTTTAGGTACTGTATTAGTTTGAGGAGCTGTATTAGTTTGAGGAGCTGTATTAATTTGAGGTACTGTATTAGTTTGAGGTATTGTATTAGTTTGAGGGGCTGTATTAGTTTGAGGGGCTGTATTAGTTTCAGGTACTTTATTAGTTTGAGGTACTGTATTAGTTTTAGGTACTGTATTAGTTTGAGGTACTGTATTAGATGAGGGGCTGCATTAGTTTGAGGATCCATCGACACAAATTCACCACTTTCATTGTTTAACTAAATGGCCACAGTTAAGGCGGACAGCCCCTTCCCAGAGCGCAGCAGAGCAGCCCTGAGAGGACACTCTAACTTTTGGAATTTAATTACTGAATGGGCACAGCAGAGCGAAGGACATCACCGAAACAATATGAGGTCGAGAGATGGGTCTGGTGGTGTTTGCAACAACAACCCCATTGCTGGGAGAATACAGCTGGCAATTGTCATTAGTTAATTCATGTGACCAGAATTCACCGGTCTTTGGGGTTTTCAATTACAATCTCAGCACAAAATATATTCCATCACAGCAGGGAATTAACTCGGCTGTCGTCATCTGTTTGTTCAAAGGTTTTTTTTAAATAATATTTTCAGTGATGTTGCAACTTCAATCTCCCCGTGGATATCCCGCAGGGTATAAATGAAAGGCTCTGGGAATGTCCCGCCTCAGAGTATAATTCAGAGTGTTTGCCTGCAGCACGAAGGGACACATCGCTTCACACAGAAAATGCTTGGCACATATCTCAGTGTGCAGAAGATATGCTACGTGATCATTGCCGTCATTGGTGTTCCTGGTAAGTGATTATAACCATTGAAGTTGTGTAAATCTGTGTGTGAGCTGGTCTCTGGTTTTACTCTGTGACTGATAATGTTACATCCTGATCCAGTGGTCACCGTTATACAGACACCCGATCAGTGATAACATTTCGTTTAGACAAATGTACTGAATTATGTAAGGTTTTATTCCATTGCCTCAACTGAAAGTAAAACTCTGTTTGTAACTCACGGGCTCGCTGTGTTATGTAGTTATGGACTTTCGTGTAATATTGTGTACTGTTGAATCAGACCTCAGTGTAAGGAACGCTCTGAGAGAAGGTATTGGTGGAAGGGTCTCTCACTGTAGAACTACTGAGTGTGGGTCACTAACCGGAGTGGAACACCTGACCCCAGTGGCCATGTATTACTGGGAGTATCTGTCATTGTAGAAATGTACTGAGTGTGGGTCACTAACCGGAGTGGAACACCTGACCCCAGTGGCCATGTATTACTGGGAGTATCTGTCACTGTAGAATTGCACTGAGTGTAGGTCACTAACTGGAGTGGAACACCTATCGACTCTGGAACAGCTCCCATGGATTGGAGGGTAGCTAATGTAACCCCACTATTATAAAAAGTTGGTAGAGAGAAAATGGGGAATTATAGACCGGTAAGCCTGACAACGGTAGTGGGGAAAATGCTAGAGTCCATTATAAAAGATGTAATAGCAGAGCACTTGGAAAACAGTGACAGGATCAGACAAAGTCAACATGGATTTACAAAAGTTAAATCATGTTTGACTAATCTACTGGAATTTTTTGAGGATGTAACTGGTAGAATAGATTAGGGAGAACCAGTGGATGTAGTGTATTTGGAATTTCAGAAGGCTTTCGATAAGGTCCCGCATGAGAGATTAGCGTGCATAGTTAAAGCACACGGGATTGGGGGTAAGGTACTGTCTTGGATAGAAAACTGATTGGCAGACAGGAAGCAGAGAGTTGAAATAAACGGGACTTTTTCCGAGTGGCAGGCAGTGACTAGTGGGGTACCGCAGGGATCGGTGCTAGGACCCCAGTTATTCACAATATATATTAATGATCTAGACGAGGGAACTAGATGTAATATCTCTAAGTTTGAAGATGACACACAACTGGGTGGACGTGTGTGCTGTGAGGAGGATGCAGAGAAACTCCAGTATGATTTGGACAGGTTGGGTGATTGGGCAGATGCACGGCAGATGCAGTATAATGTGGATAAATGTGAGGTTATACACTTTGGTGGCAAAAACAGGAAGGCAGATTATTATCTGAATGGCAATAGATTGGGAAAAGGCGAAGTGCAACGAGACCTCGGTGTCCTTGTGCACAAGTCGCTGAAGGTAAGCATGCAGGTGCAGCAGGCGGTTAAGAAGGCAAATGGTATGTTGGCCTTCATAGCGAGAGGATTCGAGTACAGGAGCAAGGATGTCTTGCTGCAGTTGTACAGGGCCTTGGTGAGACCACACATTGAATATTGTGTGCAGTTTTGGTCGCCTTATCAAAGGAAGGATGTTCTTGCCATGGAGAGAGTGCAGCGAAGATTCACCAGACTGATACCTGGGATGGCAGGAATGACGTATGAAGAGAGATTGGGTCGATTGAGCTTGTATTCGCTACAATTTAGAAGAATGAGAGGGGATCTCATTGAAACTTATAACATTCTAACAGGAGTAGACAGACTAGATGCAGGAAGGATGTTCCCGATGGTGGGGGAGTCCAGAACCAGGGGTCACAGTCTAAGGATAAGGGTAAGCCATTTAGGTTTGAGATGAGGAGGAATTTCTTCACCCAGAGAGTGGTGAACCTGTGGAATACTCTACCACAGAAGACAGTTGAGTCCAATTCATTAAATATATTCAAGAAGGAGTTAGTTATATTTCTTAAGGCTAAGGTGATCAAGGGATATTGGGAGAAAGCAGGGACAGGGTACTGAATTTGGATGATCAGCCATGATCGCATTGAATGGCGGAGCAGGCTCGAGGGGCCGAATGGCCTACTCCTGCTCCTATTTTCTATGTTTCTATCCCAGTGGCAGGAAACGGCTATTGAGGTCGATGATCAGCCATGATTTTATTGAATGGCGGAGCTGGTTCGAGGGGCCGAATGGGCTACTCCTGCTCCTATTTCTTATGTACTTATGTTCATATATAAGTTGAAATGCATTGATAATGCTTTGTTTCCTACTGAACTGCACCAACAGAAACAGATGTTAACTAATTACTGACAGGTAAACAGCAGGATAGCAGTGTTACAGTATTCAAATCCTCTCTATATTGACTTATTCTTACTCTAAGTAGAGTTATTGTAAATACTTTAATTGTTTTGGTGCTAATTAATCACCTTCCCCCAACACCGCCCTGAGAATCTGTGGTTCATGAGCACTGAATTTCATTATGTTACATAGAAGCATCGAAGATAGGAGCAGGAGTAGGCCATTCGGCCCCTCGAGCCTGCGCTGCCATTTAATGAGATCATGGCTGATCATCCAAATTTAGTACTCTGACCCTGCTTTCTCCCCATATCCCTTGATCCCTTTAGCCTTAAGAAATATATCTATCTCCTTCTTGAATATATTTGAAGAATTGGCCTCAATTGCCTTCTGTGGTATAGAATTCCATATGTTCACCACTCTCTGGTTGAAGAAATTCCTCCTCATCTCAGTTCTAAATGGCTTACCCTTTATCCTTAGACTGTGACCCCTGGTTCTCGACTCCCCCGCCATCGGGAACATCCTTCCTGCATCTAGTCTGTCTAGTCCTGTTAGAATTTTATAAGTTTCAATGAGATCCCCTCTCATTCTTCGAAACTCTAGCGAATATAAGCCTAATCGACCCAATTTCTCTTCATACTTCATTCCTGCCATCCCAGGTATCAGTCTGGTAAATCTTCGCTGCACTCCCTCCATGGCAAGAACATCCTTCCTTAGATAAGGCGACCAAAACTGCACACAATACTCAAGGTGTGACTCACCAACTTGTACAACTGCAGCAAGACATCCGTGCTCCTGTACTCGAATGCTCTCGCTTTGAAGGCCAACATGCCATTTGCCTTCTTATCCGCCTGCTGCACCTGCATGCTTACCTTCAGCGACTGGTGCACAAGGACTCCCAGATAACGTTGCACTTCCCCTTTTCCCAATCTATTGCCGTTCAGATAATAATCTGTCTTCCTGTTTTTGCAACCGAAGTGGATAACCTCGCATTTATCCACATTATACTGCATCTGCCATGCATCTGCCTAATCACCCAAACTGTCCAAATCATACTGGAGTTTCTCTGCATCCGCCTCACAGCACACACGCCCACCCAGCTTTGTGTCGTATGCAAACTTAGAGATATTACATCTAGTTCCCTCGTCTAGATCATTAATATATATTGTGAATAGCTGGGGTCCTAGCACCGATCCCTGTTGTACCCCACTAGTCTCTGCCTGCCACTCGGCAAAAGACCCGTTTATTCCAACTCTTTGCTTCCTGTCTGTCAACTAGTTCTCTATCCAAATCAGTACCTTACCCCCAATCCCATGTGCTTTAACTTTGCACGCTAATCTCTTATGCGGGACCTTATCGAAAGCCTTCTGAAAGTCCAAATACACCACATCCACTATTTCTCCCTTATCTATTCTATCAGTTACATCCTCAAAAAATTCCAGTAGATTAGTCAGGCATGATTTCCCTTTTGTAAATCCATGTTGACTTTGTCCGATCCTGTCACTGTTTTCCAAGTGCTCTGCTATTATATCTTTTATAATGGACTCTAGCATTTTGCCCACTACCGATGTCAGTCTTACTGGTCTATAGTTCCCGTTTTTTCTCTACCACCTTTTATAAATAGTGGGGTTACATTAGCTACGCTCCAATCCATGGGAACTGTTGCAGAATCTATAGAATTTTGAAAGATGACCAGCAATGCATCTACTGAGTGCAAGTCAGCAGAGAGTGCTGAGTTTGGGTAAGAGTGAGTAGTTCTTTAATTGTTAGTTCTCTTTAAATCGTTCTTGATAAGAGTACTTAAGCAGTTTAAGTGAAGGGGAAAAGTTAACTATTTGGGATTCTGTTGGTTTAAGAAGAGTAAAACAAGGTTACACTACAGTAGGAGTAAATTGGCACAGCAGGCAGTGGAAACCAGTTTTCTAATCAATCAGCAGGGGTGACTCATTCGGCTGTAAACAAACAAACAGTAGAAAAAGACCAGTGCTAGTGAGATCAAGCACTGAGTGCAAGTCAGCAGAGAGTGCTGAGTTTGGGTAAGTGTGAGTTCGGGTGAGTGGGGTAAAGGGTGCTCTTTTCAAACTTTAACTCTGGGTTGTAGTTAATAAGGCCTTTCTGGTGCAGAGTGACTGTTGGTAAACCATTTAACTGGTGTAATTTAGAGGGATTGATTTAATTTAAATCCAATTAATTCGAGAGGATACTAGCAGCTATAATCGGGCAGAGAGTGTCCATAACTAAGAATAAAAAATATAATTAATTACATAGAATGGAGCAGGTGATGTGTTACTGTTGCAAGATGTGGGAGCCGGTGGACCCCATTGAGGCTCACGGTGATTACATCTGTGACAAGTGTCTGCTGCTACAGGAACTCCAGCTCCGTGTTGATGAGCTGGAGTCTGAGCTTCAGACACTGCGACACATTAGGGAGGGGGAGAAGTACCTGGACTTTGTGTTTCAGGAGGTGGTCACACCTATGAAGTTAATTAATTCAGATGTAGCCCATGGTCAGGGACAGGACGGTGTGACTACGAGTGAGGCAGGTACGGGGATCCAGGAGGTAGTGTTGGAGGAGCCGCAGCACTTGCTCTTGTCCAACAGGTTCGAGGTTCTTACTCCCTGTGGGGACGGGAGCAGGGACTGCAGGGAGGATGAGCTACCTGGCCACAGCACCGTGGAACGGGGGGCCATTCAAGAGGGGGGAGTAAATAGAAATGTTGTAGTGGTAGGGGATAGTATTATTAGGGGGATAGATAGAGTTCTCTGCAGCCGAGAGCGAGAGTCCCGTAAGCTGTGTTGCCTGGCCAGTGCCAGGGTTAAGGACATCTCCTCTGGGCTGGAAAGAAACTTGCAGTGGGAGGGGGTGGATCCAGTTGTCGTGGTCCATGTTGGTACAAACGACGTAGATAGGACAAGGAAGCCGGTTCTTTTAATGGAGTATGAGTAGCTAGGGTTCAAATTAAAAAACAGAACCTCAAGGGTAATAATCTCTGGATTATTACCTGAGCCACGAGCGAATTTGGCTAGGACAAATAAAATTAGAGATTTAAATGAGTGGCTGAAAGACTGGTGTGGGAGAAATGGGTTTTACTTCCTGGGACACTGGCACCAGTACTGGGGCAGGAGGGAGCTGTTCCGTTGGGACGGGCTTCACTTGGCCAGTGCTGGGACGAGAGTCCTGATGGATCATATAACTAGGGCTGTAGAGAGGGCTTTAAACTAACTAGTCGGGGGGAGGTTCCTAGAGAGCAAATAATACAAATGACAACAGAGAAGGTCATAGACTTAGGAAGCAGTGGGGAAATTAAAAACCAGAGTGTGTCAGGAAGGGGCAGAAGGTATGGAGTAAAAGGTAAAGTAATAAAAAGAGCAAAAGCAGGAACTAAGTGTCACAAAACATATTTGAAAGTTCTCTATCTGAATGCAGGTAGCATTAGTAACAAAATAGACGAGTTAATGGCACAAATAACTACATATGAGTATGATCTTGTGGCCATTACAGAAACATGGCTGCAGGGTGACAATGCCTGGGAATTAAACATACCAGGTTATTTAACGATCAGGTAGGACAGGCAGGAAGGAAGGGGAGGTGGGGTGGCTATGTTAATAAAGGAAGGAATCACTGTAATACAGAGAAATGATATTGGGTCAAAAGATCAGGATAATGAAACAGTTTTGGTGGAGATAAGGAATAATAAGGGGGAAAAACACTAGTGGGTGTAGTCTATAGGCCTCCGAATAGTTGCAACTCTGTTGGACGGAGTATCAATCAGGAAATAGTTGAGGCTTTTAATAAGGGAACATCTATAATTATGGGGGATTTTAACTATCATATTAATTGGACAAATCAAATTGGGCAGGGCTGCCTTGAGGATGAGTTCATTGAGTGTATTAGGGATGGGTTTCTTGAGCAGTATGTAACTGAACCGACCAGGTGGCAAGCAACCTTAGATCTGGTCCTGAGTAACGAGACAGGATTAATTAAAAATGTCGTAGTAAAGGATCCCCTTGGAATGAGTGACCATAACATTGTTGAATTCCATATTCAATTAGAGGGTGAGAAGGTCGGATCTCAAACAAGCGTGCTAAGCTTGAATAAAGGAGACTATGAAGGTATGCGAGCGGAATTGAGTAGAAACATAGAAACATAGAAAATAGGTGCAGGAGTAGACCATTCGGTCCTTCGAGCCTGCACCGCCATTCAATGCGTTCATGGCTGAACATGCTACCTCAGTACCCCATTCCTGCTTTCTCGCCATACCCCTTGATCCCCCTAGTTGTGAGTATTATATCTAACTACCTTTTGAATATATTTAGCGAACTGGCCTCAACAACCTTCTGTGGTAGAGAATTCCACAGATTCACCACTCTCTGGGTGAAGAAGTTCCTCCTCATCTCAGTCTTAAATGGCTTCCCCTTTATCCTTAGACTGTGACCCCTGGTTTTAGTTTTCCATAACATTGGAAACATTCTGCCCGCTTCTAATTTGTCTAAACCAGTCAGGATTTTAAACGTCTCTATAAGATCCCCCCTCATTCTTCTGAACTCCAGAGGATACAAGTTCAGTTGATCCAGTCTTTCTTGATATGTCAGTCTGGCCATCGCAGGAATCAATCTAGTGAACCTTCGTTGCACTCCCTCAATAGCAAGAATGTCCTTCCTCAAGTTAGGAGACCAAAACTGCACACAATACTCCAGGTGTGGCCTCGCCAAGGCCCTGTACAACTGTAGCATCACCTCCCTACTCCTGTACTCAAATCCCCTTGCTATGAAGGCCATCATGCCATTTGCTTTCTTGACTGCCTGCTGCACTTGCCTTCCCACCTTCAGTGACTGATGTACCATGACGCCCAGGTCTCGTTGCACCTCCCCTTTCCCTAATCTGCCACCATTCAGGTAATAGTCTGCTTCCCTATTTTTACCACCAAAGTGGATAACCTCACATTTATCCACATTGTACTTCATCTGCCATACATTTGCCCATTCACCCAACCTGTCCAAGTCACTCTGTAGCCTCCTAGCATCCTCCTCATTGTTCACACTGCCTCCCAATTTAGTGTCATCCGCAAATTTGGAGATATTACAATGAATCCCTTCGTCCAAATCATTAATATATAATGTAAACAGCTGGGGCCCCAGCACCGAACCCTGCGGTACCCCGCTGGTCACTGCCTGCCATTCTGAAAAGTACCCATTTATTCCTACTCTTTGTTTCCTGTGTGCCAACCAGTTCTCAATCCACGTCAACACATTACCCCCAATCCCATGTGCATTAACTTTGCACACCAATCTCTTGTGTGGGACCTTGTCGAAGGCCTTCTGAAAGTCCAAATACACCACATCTACTGGTTCCCCCCCGTCCACCCTATTGGAAACATCCTCAAAAAATTCCAGAAGATTTGTCAAGCATGATTTCCCTATCACAAATCCAAGCTGACTATGACCTATCATGTCGCCACTTTCCAAATGGTCTGTTATGACATCTTTAATAATTGATTCCATCATTTTACCCACCACCGATGTCAGGCTGACCGGTCTATAATTCCCTGCTTTCTCCCTCCCTCCTTTTTTAAAAAGAGGGGTTACATTAGCCACCCTCCACTCCTTCGGAACTGATCCAGATTCTAAGGAATGTTGGAAAATGATCGTCAATGCATCCACTATTTCCAAGGCCACCTCCTTCAGTACTCTGGGATGCAGACCATCAGGCCCTGGGGATTTATCAGCCTTCAGTCCCATCAATTTCCCCAACACCTTTTCCCGACTGATAAGGATTTCCCTCAGCTCCTCCCTCTTACCAGATCCTTTGATCTCTTTTATTTCCGGAAGGTTGTTTGTGTCCTCCACAGTAAACACCGAACCAAAGTACTTGTTCAATTGATCTGCCATTTCTTTGTTCCCCATTATGACTTCCCCTGTTTCTGACTGCAGGGGACCTACGTTTGTTTTTACTAACCTCTTTCTTTTTACATATTTATAGAAGCTTTTGCAGTCCGTTTTAATGTTCTCCGCAAGCTTCCTTTCATATTTTATTTTCCCTGCCCTAATCAAACCCTTCGTCCTCCTCTGCTGAGTTTTAAAGTTCTCCCAGTCCCCGGGTTTGCTGCTACTTCTGGTCAATTTGTATGCCACTTCCTTGCTTTTAATACTATCCCTGATTTCCCTTGTTAGCCATGGTTGAGCCACCTTCCCTTTTTTATTTTTATGCCAGACAGGGATGTACAATTGCTGTAGTTCATCCATGCGATCTCTAAATGTCTGCCATTGCCCTTCCACTGATAACCCCTTAAATATCGCTTGCCAATCTAACCTCGCCAATTCACGCCTCATACCCTCAAAGTTGCCTTTATTTAAGTTCTGGACCATGGTCTCTGAATTAACTCTTTCCTTCTCCATCCTAATGTAGAACTCTACCATACTATGGTCACTCTTCCCCAAGGGGCCTCGCACCACAAGATTGCTGATTAGTCCTTCCTTATTACACAACACCCAGTCCAGGATGGCCTCCCCTCTAGTTGGTTCCTCTACATATTGGTTTAGGAAACCATCCCTTAAACACTCCAGGAAATCCTCCTCCACCGTATTGCTTCCAGTTTGAGTAGCCCAATCTATATGCATATTAAAGTCACCCATGATAACTGCTGCGCCTTTTTTGCATGCACCTCTGATTTCCTGTTTCATACCCTCCCCCACCTCACTACTACTGTTTGGAGGTCTGTACACAACCCCCACTAACGTTTTCTGCCCTTTGGTGTTCTGCAGCTCAACCCATATTGATTCCACATCCTCCAAGCTGATGTCCTTCCTAGCTATTGCATTAATCTCCTTTTTAACCAGCAATGCTACCACAACCCATTTTCCTTTTATTCTATCCTAGAGTGGATTGGGAAAATAGATTACATAGATTACATAGATTACATAGAAGATAGGAGCAGGAGTAGGCCATCCGGCCCTTCGAGCCTGCTCCGCCATTTAATGAGATCATGGCTGATCCTCCAATTCAGTATCCCGTCCCCGCCTTCTCTCCGTAACCCTTAACCCCTTTTGCCTGTAGAAATATATCTAATTCCCTCTTAAATATATTTAATGAGCTGGCGTACACTGCCCTCTGTGGCAATGAGTTCCACAGGTTCACCACCCTCTGAGTGAAGAAATTCCCCCTCATTTCTGTCCTAAATGGTTTAGCCCTTATCCTTAAATTATGTCCTCTAGTTCTGTTCTCACCCGCCAAGGGAAACATTCCTTCTGCATCTAGTCTGTCTAGACCTGTCAGAATTTTATACACTTCTATGAGGTCCCCTCTCAATCTTCTAAACTCCAGTGTGTACATCCCTAAACTACATAGTCTCTCCTCATAGGTCAATCCCGCCATTCCTGGTATCAGCCTGGTGAATCGCCGCTGCACCCCCTCCATGGCAAGAACATCTTTCCTCAGATGAGGCGACCAAAACTGTACACAGTACTCGAGGTGTGGTCTCACCAGTGCCCTGTACAGCTGCAGCAAGGTATCCCTGTTCCTGTATTCCAACCCTTTTGCTATGAAGGCCAGCATACCGTTTGCCTTCTTGACCGCCTGTTGCACCTGCATGCTCGCCTTCAGTGACTGGTGTACAAGAACACCCAGGTCTCTCTGTACTTCCCCCTCTCCCAATTTATTGCCATTTAAATAATAATTTGCCCTCCCGTTCCTGCACCCAAGGTGGATAACTTCGCACTTGTCCACATTATAGTGCATCTGCCATTTATCCGCCCAATCACCCAGTCTGTCCAAATCGCTCTGGAGCTTCCTGGTCTCCTCCTCTGAGCCCACCCCCCCCTCCTAGTTTAGTGTCGTCTGCAAATTTGGAAATGCTGCATCCGACTCCCTGATCCAGGTCATTAATGTAAATTGTGAACAGCTGGGGACCCAGGACAGATCCCTGTGGTACCCCACTTGTTACTGCCTGCCATTCAGAAAATGAGCCGTTTATTCCAACTCTCTGTTTTCTATCTGACAGCCAGTTCTCTATCCACGTCAATACTTTCCCCTTTATCCCATGAGCTTCAATTTTCCATGCTAATCTTTTATGTGGGACCTTATCGAAGGCCTTTTGGAAGTCCAGGTACACCACATCTACTGGCTCTCCCCCATCTATTTTACCAGTTACTCCCTCAAAAAATTCCAATAGATTAGTCAAGCACGATTTACCCTTTGTAAATCCATGTTGACTCTGTCCTATCCTGTCCCCATTTGCTAAGTGCTCCGCTATTTCATCCTTAATGATGGACTCCAGCATTTTGCCCACAACTGATGTAAGGCTTACAGGTCTGTAATTACCTGCTTTTTCCTACCCCCCTTTTTGAATAGTGGGGTAACGTTAGCTACCCTCCAATCCATGGGCACTGTTCCCGAGTCTAATGAATTCTGAAAAATCATACTTAGTGCATCCGCTATCTCTAGGGCCACCTCCTTCAGTACCCTAGGATGCATGTTATCAGGCCCTGGGGATTTGTCCGCCTTCAATCCCTTTAGCTTCCTTAACACCATATCCTTAGAGATATTGATTTGCGTCAGTTCCTCCTTTGCCAATGTCCCTATTTTTCCCGATATCCCAGGGAGGTTTTTTGTGTCTTCCTTCGTAAAGACTGACCCAAAGTATGCATTTAGTTGGTCTGGCCATTTCCTTATTTCCCGTTATATATTCCCCCGTATCTGACTGCAATGGACCAACTTTGGTTTTCACCAGTCTTTTCCTCTTGATATACTTATAAAAGCTTTTGGAGTTAGTTTTTATATTTTCCGCCAGCTTGCTTTCGTAAGCTATTTTGCCCCTCTTGATTAAGCCCTTTGTCCTCCTTTGCTCTATCTTAAACTGTTCCCAATCTTCCGCTCTGGCGCTTTTTTTGGCTATTTTATACGCCCTATCTTTGGATTTTATGCTGTCTCTAATTTCCCCTGTTATCCACGGTTGAGTCACCTTTTTAGATTTCCTTTTATGCCAGATTGGTATAAACAATTTTTGCAATTTTGTCATTCTATCTTTAAATGCTTGCCATTGTTTATCTACCTCCAGTCCTCCCAGGAACGTTGTCCAATCAGACCTACTCAGTTCCCGTCTAATGGCATCATAATTCCCCTTGTTTAAATTCAGGACCTTAGTCTCTGAGTCAATTTCTTCGCTCTCCATTTCGAGTGAGAAATCGATCATGTTATGATCGCTCTGACCCAAGGGTAAGACGATACATGATCAGTGGTGTACATTTAAGGAGTTATTTTGCAACTTCCAAAAAATATATATTCCACTGAGAAGAAAAGGGTGTAAAAGAAAAGATAGTCATCCGTGGCTAAGTAAAGAAATTAAGGATAGTATTCGACTAAAAACAAGGGCTTATAAGGTAGCCAAATCTAGTGGGAGGATAGAGGATTGGGAAAACTTTAAAAGACAGCAAAAAATAACAGAAAGATTGATTAAGAAAGGGAAGATAGATTATGAAAGTAAATTAGCAAAAAATATAAAAACAGATAGTAAGAGTTTTTATAGTTATATAAAAAGAAAAAGGGTGGCTAAAGTAAATGTTGGTTTCTTAGAGGATGAGACCGGGAAATTAATGGTGGGAAATATGGAGATGGCAAATACACTGAATGAATATTTTGTATCAGTCTTTACAGTAGAGGACACTAAGAATATCCCAACACTGGACGAACAGGGGGCTATAGGGGGGGGGGGAGGAGCTAAACACGATCAAAATCACTAAGGAAGTGGTACTCGGTAAAATAATGGGACTCAAGGCGGATAAATCACCTGGACCTGATGGCTTACATCCTAGGGTCTTGAGGGAAGTGGCGGTAGGGATTGTGGATGCATTGGTAATAATTTTCCAAAACTCCCTGGACTCAGCAAAGATCCTGGCAGACTGGAAAACTGCTAATGTAACACCCTTATTTAAAAAGGGCAGTAGACAGAAGGCTGGAAACTATAGACCGGTTAGCCTAACATCTGTGGTAGGTAAAATTTTGGAGTCCATTATTAAGGAGACAGTAACGGGACATTTGGATAATTATAATTTAATAGGACAAAGTCAGCATGGTTTTATGAAGGGGAAGTCATGTTTGACAAATTTGCTGGAGTTCTTTGAGGAAGTAACACACAGGGTGGATAAAGGGGAACCAGTGGATGTGGTGTATTTAGACTTCCAAAAGGCATTTGACAAGGTGCCACACAAAAGATTATTGCTTAAGATAAAAAATCACTGGATTGGGGGTAATATTCTGGCATGGATAGAGGATTGGCTATCTAACAGAAGGCAGAGAGTTGGGATAAATGGTTCATTCTCGGACTGGCAATCAGTTACTAGTGGTGTTCCGCAGGGGTCAGTGCTGGGTCCCCAACTCTTTACAATCTATATTAACGATTTGGAGGAGGGGACCGAGTCCAAAAATGTGCGGGTTAGGTTGATTTGGCTATGATAAATTGACCCTTAGTGTTAGGGGGGGATTAAATATGTGGGGTTACGGGGATAGGATGGGATATGTTAGGGGGAATTAAATACGTGGGGTTACGGGGATAGGGTGGGATATGTGTTGGTGCAGGCTCGATGGGGATTCTGTGTGAGAAAGCAGGGACAGGGTACTGCATTTGGATGATCAGCCATGATCGTATTGAATGGTGGAGCAGGCTCGACGGGCCGAATGGCCTACTCCTGCTCCTAGTTTCTATGTCTATGTTTCTATGTAACATATCAAAGTTTGCAGATGATACTAAGATGGGAGGGAAAGTAGAGAGTGAGGAGGACATAAACAATCTGCAAGGGGACATAGGCAGGCTAAGTAAGTGGGCAGAGATTTGGCAGATGGAATAAAATACTGGAAAGTGTGAGGTTATGCACTTTGGCAGGAAAAATAGTAGAGCAAGTTATTATCTAAATGGCAAGAAACTGGAAAGTACTGAAGTACAAAGGGATCTGGAGGTCCTGGTGCACGAAACTCAAAAGGTTAGTATGCAGGTGCAGCAAGTGATTAAGAAGGCCAATGGAATGTTGGCTTTCATTGCTAAGGGGATAGAATATAAAAAAAGGGAGGTATTGCTTCAGTTGTACAAGGTATTGGTGAGACCGCACCTGGAGTACTGCATACAGTTTTGGTGTCCATACTTAAGAAAATACATACTTGCTCTCATAGAAACATAGAAACATAGAAAATAGGTACAGGAGTAGACCATTCGGTCCTTCGAGCCTGCACCGCCATTCAATGCGTTCATGGCTGAACATGCTACCTCAGTACCCCATTCCTGCTTTCTCGCCATACCCCTTGATCCCCCTAGTTGTGAGTGTTATATCTAACTCCCTTTTGAATATATTTAGCGAACTGGCCTCAACAACCTTCTGTGGAAGAGAATTCCATAGATTCACCACTCTCTGGGTGAAGAAGTTCCTCCTCAGCTCAGTCCTAAATGGCTTCCCCTTAATCCTTAGACTGTGACCCCTGGTTCTAGTTTTCCCTACCATTGGGAACATTCTGCCCGCATCTAATTTGTCTAAACCAGTCAGGATTTTAAATGTCTCTATAAGATCCCCCCTCATTCTTCTGAACTCCAGAGGATACAAGTTCAGTTGACCCAATCTTTCTTGATATGTCAGTCCGGCCATCCCAGGAATCAATCTAGTGAACCTTCGCTGCACTCCCTCAATAGCAAGAATGTCCTTCCTTAAGTTAGGAGACCAAAACTGCGCACAATACTCCAGGTGTGGCCTCACCAAGGCCCTGTACAACTGTAGCATCACCTCCCTACTCCTGTATTCAAATCCCCTTGCTATGAAGGCCATCATTCCGTTTGCTTTCTTGACTGCCTGCTGCACTTGCATTCCCACCTTCAGTGACTGATGTACCATGACGCCCAGGTCTCGTTGCACGTCCCCTTTCCCTAATCTGCCACCATTCAGGTAATAGTCCGCCTCTCTATTTTTACCACCAAAGTGGATAACCTCACATTTATCCACATTGTACTTCATCTGCCATACATTTGCCCATTCACCCAACCTGTCCAAGTCACTCTGTAGCCTCCTAGCATCCTCCTCATTGTTCACACTGCCTCCCAATTTAGTGTCATCTGCAAATTTGGAGATATTACATTTAATCCCTTCGTCCAAATCATTAATATATAATGTAAACAGCTGGGGTCCCAGCACCGAACCCTGCGGTACCCCGCTGGTCACTGCCTGCCATTCTGAAAAGTACCCATTTACTCCTACTCTTTGTTTCCTGTGTGCCAACCAGTTCTCAATCCACGTCAACACATTACCCCCAATCCCATGTGCTTTAACTTTGCTCACCAATCTCTTGTGTGGGACCTTGTCGAAGGCCTTCTGAAAGTCCAAATACACCACATCTACTGGTTCCCCCCTGTCCACCCTATTGGAAACATCCTCAAAAAATTCCAGAAGATTTGTCAAGCATGATTTCCCTTTCACAAATCCATGCTGACTTGGACCTATCATGTCGCCACTTTCCAAATGGTCTGTTATGACATCTTTAATAATTGCTTCCATCATTTTACCCACGACCGATGTCAGGCTGACCGGTCTATAATTCCCTGCTTTCTCCCTCCCTCCTTTTTTAAAAAGAGGGGTTACATTGGCCACCCTCCACTCCATCGGAACTGATCCAGAGTCTAAGGAATGTTGGAAAATGATCGTCAATGCATCCACTATTTCCAAGGCCACCTCCTTAAGTACTCTGGGATGCAGACCATCAGGCCCCGGGGATTTTTCAGCCTTCAGTCCCATCAATTTCCCCAATACCTTTTCCCGACTAATAAGGATTTCCCTCAGCTCCTCCCTCTTACCAGATCCTCTGACCCCTTTTATTTCCGGCAGGTTGTGTGTGTCCTCCACAGTAAACACCGAACCAAAGTACTTGTTCAATTGATCTGCCATTTCCTTGTTCCCCATTACGACTTCCCCTGTTTCCGACTGCAGGGGACCTACGTTTGTTTTTACTAACCTCTTTCTTTTTACATATTTATAGAAGCTTTTGCAGTCCATTTTAATGTTCTCTGCAAGCTTCCTTTCATATTTTATTTTCCCTGCCCTAATCAAACCCTTCGTCCTCCTCTGCTGAGTTTTGAAGTTCTCCCAGTCCCCGGGTTTGCTGCTACTTCTGGCCAATTTGTATGCAACTTCCTTGGTTTTAATACTATCCCTGATTTCCCTTGTTAGCCATGGTTGAGCCACCTTCCCTTTTTTATTTTTATGCCAGACCGGGATGTACAATTGTTGTAGTTCATCCATGCGATCTCTAAATGTCTGCCATTGCCCTTCCACTGATAACCCCTTAAATATCGCTTGCCAATTTAACCTCGCCAATTCACGCCTCATACCCTCAAAGTTGCCCTTATTTAAGTTCTGGACCATGGTCTCTGACTTAACTGTTTCCTTCTCCATCCTAATGTAGAACTCCACCATACTATGGTCACTCTTCCCCAGGGGGCCTCGTACCACAAGATTGCTGATTAGTCCCTCCTCATTACACAACACCCAGTCCAGGATGGCCTCCCCTCGAGTTGGTTCCTCAACATATTGGTTTAGGAAACCATCCCTTAAACACTCCAGGAAATCCTCCTCCACCGTATTGCTTCCAGTTTGAGTAGCCCAATCTATATGCATATTAAAGTCACCCATGATAACTGCCGTGCCTTTTTTGCACGCACCTCTGATTTCCTGTTTCATACCCTCCCCCACCTCACTACTGCTGTTTGGAGGTCTGTACACAACTCCCACTAACGTTTTCTGCCCTTTGGTGTTCTGCAGCTCAACCCATATTGATTCCACATCCTCCAAGCTGATGTCCTTCCTAGCTATTGCATTAATCTCCTCTTTAACCAGCAATGCTACCCCACCCCCTTTTCCTTTTATTCTATCCTTTCTGAATGTTGAATACCCCTGGATGTTCAGTTCCCAGCCTTGATTGTTCTGGAGCCACGTCTCTGTAATCCCAATCACATCGTATCCGTTAACATCTATTTGCACAGTCAATTCATCCACCTTATTACGGATACTCCTTGCATTAAGACACAGAGCCTTTAGGCTTGTTTTATTAACATCCTTTGTCCTTTTAGACTTATGATTTAGTATGGCCCTTTGTGTTTCTTGCCTTTGTTTACTCTGCCTTCCCTATTGTTTCTCACCCTTCTAACATTTGTTTCTGACTGCATATTACTTCCCCCTGTTTCGCTACATAGGTTCCCATTCCCCTGCCATATTAGTTTAAATCCTCCCGAACTGCTTTAGCAAATATTACCCCGAGGACATCGGTTCCAGTCCTGCCCAAGTGCAGACCGTCCCTTTTGTACAGGTCCCACTTCCCCCAGAACTGGTTCCAATGCCTCAGGAATTTGAATCCCTCCCTCCTGCACCACTGCTCAAGCCACGTATTCAATCTCACTATCCTGTTCTCTCTATTCTGATTAGCACGTGGCCCTGGTAGCAATCCAGAGATTACTACCTTAGAGGTCCTACTTTTTAATTTAGCTCCTAGCTCCCTAAATTCTGCTTGTAGGACCTCTTCCCGCTTTTTACCTATATCGTTGGTACCTACATGCACCACGACAGCTGGCTGTTCACCCTCCCTCTTCAGAATGTTCTGCAGCCGCTCCGAGACATCCTTGACCCTTGCACCAGGGAGGCAACATACCATCCTGGAATCTCGGTTGCAGCCACAGAAACTCCTGTCTATTCCCCTTACAATTGAGTCCCCTATCACTATAGCCCTACCACTCTTTTTCCCGCCCTGCTGTGCAGCAGAGCCAGCCATGGTGCCATGAATCTGGCTGCTGGTGCCTTCCCCTGGTAGGCCATCTCCCCCAACAGTATCCAAAGCGGCATACCTGTTTTGGAGGGAGATGACTACAGGGGACTCCTGCACTACCTTCCTGATATTGCCCTGCTTGTTGGTCACCCATTCACTGTCTGTCCTAGCCTTTACCTGCGGTGTGGACAACTCACTAAATGAGCGATTCACCGAGTTCTCGGCATCGTGCATGCTCCAGAGTGAGTCCACCCGCAGCTCCAGCACCGCCATGCGGTCAGTACAAAGAAGGTTCACTCGGTTAATCCCGGGGATGAGGGGATGGACATATGAGGAGAGGTTGGGTAGATTGGGACTCTACTCATTGGAGTTCAGAAGAATGAGAGGCGATCTTATTGAAACATATAAGATTGTGAAGGGGTTGGCTCGGGTGGATGCGGGGAGGATGTTCCCGATGATGGGTGAAACTAGAACTAGGTGGCATAGTCTTAGAATAAGGGGCTGCTCTTTCAAATCTGAGATGAGATCATTAAATGGCGGAGCAGGCTCGAAGGGCCGGATGGCCTACTCCTGCTCCTATCTTCTATGTATCTATGTATTACATAAATTTAAAACAGAAATAGACAGTTTCCTAGAAGTAAAGGGAATTAAGGGTTACGGGGAGCGGGCAGGAATTTGGACATGAGTCTAGGTTCGGATCGGTCATGGCCCTGTGGGTAGCGTAGCGGGCCCAGGGGCCGTGTAGCCTGATCCTGCTCCTATTTCGTGTGTCCAATTCTGTTAGGTTCAGGAGATGGTTCTGTGATAGTAGATTGGCGGTTAGGATCAGATCAGCCATGATCTTATTGAATGGCGGAGCAGGCTCGAGGGGCCAATTTGCCTACTCCTGCTCCTATTTCTTATGTTCTTATGTTCTTACTATTTCTACGGCCACTTCCTTAAGTACCCTAGGATGTAGATTATCAGGCCTTGGGGATTTATCGGCCTTCAATCCCGTCAATATCCCTACAATTGATTTCATTCAATTCCTCCCTCTCATTAGACAGGATGAATATTGGGCTGTGGTTATTGATTATTCCACTTCTGCAACTGATTAAGGTTTGACGAACCAGTTCTTACCTCTGATTCAGAGTCTCTGCACAGGTAACCTGCAATGATCTCTGGCCTTAGCTCAGTGAGGTGTGTCCCTGCGAGGAGAGACATGCATAACTGAAGAACATGTATTTCAGGTTTTCATAATACACATATCAGTCCCGAGGGCAGTAAATAATAGCATTAATAAATTGATAAAAATGTAATATATAGGGCAATGCCTCAATAAATAAAACACTTCAATATCCGCAATGATTAAATGAACGGATGAATGTGATTAATTTGTACTCAAGTTACGGAGAACTCCTTAGAATTTACAGCACAAAACAGGCCATTCGGCCAGACTAGGTTATGCCAGTGTTTATGCTCCACAGGAGCCTCCTCCCACCCCTCTTCATCAAACCCTATCAGCAAAACCTTCTACTGCTTTCTACCTCATGTACTTCTCTCGCTTCCCCTTAAATGCATCTCTGCTATTCGCCTCAAGTATTCCAAGTTGTAGGGAGTTCCACATTCTAACCAATCTCTGAGTAAAGACATTTCTCCTCAATTCCGTATTGGATTTATTAGTGACTCTCTTTTATCGATAATCTCCAATTTTGCACTCACGTCACGAGTATAAACATCTTCCCTATGTTACCCCTTCAAAATTTAAAGGCCTCTATTAGGCCACCCCTCAGCCTTCTCTTTTGTAAAGAAAGGAGCCCCAGCCTGTTCAATCTTTCCTGATGCTTATAATGTCTCAGTTCTGGTGTCATCCTTGTAAAAATATTACACTTTCTCCCGAGCCTTAATATCCTTTATGTAATATGGAGATCAGAACTGCACACAGTGCGCTCAGTGTGGTATAAACAAGGTTCTTTATAAGTTTAAGCTAACCTCTTTGCTTTACGATTCTATTCTTCTAGAAATGAACCCCAGTGCTTTGTTTCCATGTTTATGGTCATGTTAACATGCGTTGCTACTTTAAATGATTTGTTAATCGGTGCCCCTCTGCCCCATTCCCACTCTGATTTCCAAGGAGTATTTGGGAAACTTATTCTTCCTAGCAAAATGCAGTACCTCTCACTTAGCTATATTGAAATTAATTTTCCATTTAAACGCCCTTTCTGCAAGTTTATTAATGTCTGCAGGTATTTTGTTGCATTCTTCCTCTGCATGAACTCTATTCCCAATTTGGATTCATCTGCAAATTTTGAATTTGTTCTTCTGCTTCCCGATTCAATATCGTTTATGTAAATGGTGAACAACAATGATTGCAACGCCGATCCTTGTGGAACATCACTTCTCACCATCCACCTATCTGAGTAAATAGCTTTATCCACTACTCCCTATTTTCTGTTCTTGCAGCCATCTTGCTATCCATTCTGCTGCTTGTCTCCTAACTCCACTTGCTCTGTGATTCAGTCTGCTATGTGGTACCTTATCGAATGGCTTTAAAAAATCAAATATATCTCCTGCATAACCCTTATCTAATCTTTCTGATACTTATTCAAATAATTCACTAAGGTTACTCAAGCAAGACATTCCAAAGGGGGTGCAGGAACAGATGGACCCGCGGGTACATGTACAAAAATCGTTGAAGGTGGCAGGGCAAGTTGAGAAAGCAGTTAAAAATGCTTACTGTAATCTTAGCTTTATAAATAGAGGCATAGAGTACAAAAGCAAAGAAGTTATGATAAACATTATGAAACATTGGTTCGGCCACAACTGGAGTATTGTGTCCAATTCTGGGCACCGCACTTTAGGAAGGGGCATGAAGGCTTTAGAGAGGGTGCAGAAAAGATTCACAAGAATGTTTCCAGGGATGAGGGACTTCAGTTATGTAGATATACTAGAGAAGCTGGGGTTGTTCTCAGTAGAGCAGAGAAGATTGAGAGGAGATTTGACAGAGGTGATCAAAATCATGAGGGTTCTCGACAGAGTAGACAGAGCAGATAGAGAGAAGCTGTTCCCATTGGTAGAACGGTCAAGAACCAGAGGGCACAGGTTTTAGGTGATGTGCTGAAGATCCAAAGGTGACATGAGGAAAACTTTTAAGGCAGCGTTGAGTTATGATCTGTAATGTACTGTCTGAAAGGGTGGTGGAGGCAGATTCAATCGTGGCTTTCAAAAGGAAATGGGATAAGTACCTGAAGGAAAAGAATTGCAGGGCTACGGTGAAAGGGCAGGGATTGGGATTAGCTGCAGTGCATGTGCAGAGAGTGAGCACGGGCTCGACAGGCCGAATGGCCTCCTTCTGTGCTATAACCATTCTATGATTTCCTTTTGGAAAACCTGCTGACTACTCGTTATTATATTTTGTGTTTCTAGATGTTTCTCTGTTACATCTTTGAGTAAGGATTCCATTAACTTTCCTACCATCGATGTTATGCTAACTGGTCTGTAGATCCATGGAATTGTTCTATCTTCCATTTTAAATACAGGAATAACATTTAAATGGTGAACCACAGTGATCTTCCATTCCCTTCCTCGACTTCTCGATCTTCATTTCAGGGTCTAGGCCATCCACCAATATCTGCTATAATCCCATCAACTCCCACAGGAATCTTGAGTAGACTTCCTCCCACCCGGCTTCCTGGAAGGGCTATATTCTATTCTTAAAGTTTCTCCGCCACCGTTGCATATGTTCTGACGATGCCACCTTTCACACCAGTGCTTCCGAAATGTCTTCATATTCCCTCAGCCGAATATTCACCTCCATTGTGAATGACAGGGCCCTCGACCGTGTCAATCTGCATTGCTCCCATCACCCCTTGTCCTCAGCTTCCACTGCACCAGCCTTCACATTCAACGGATCATCCTCTGCCATTTCCATCATGTCCAGCTAAGGCCAACAACAAACATATCTTCCCCCCGGCCCTCACAACACCCTGGTCCACTCTTCCATCACCACTAACATCTGCTCCCCTTCCCCGGCACCTTCCTATGCAAGCGCAGGAGATGCAACAGCTGCCCTTTCCCATCTTTCCATCCCACCAGCCAAGGCCCCAAACATTCCATCCACGTGAAAGACTAATTTACTTGTACTTCCACCGATTTAGTAAATCATACTCGCTGCCCATGATCCAGTCTCCTGTACATTGGGTGGACTATGCACAGATTGAGTAATTGCTTTGCTGAACGCCTCCATTCAGTCCACAAGTGTGATCCAGAGCTTCAGGTCACTTCCCACTTTAATTCTACATCCAACTCCCACTCTGAACTCTCTGTTCTCGGCCTCCTGCACTGTTCCCATTTTAAACTCAATGAGGAGCAGCACCTTATTTTTCGATTCGGCATTTTATTGCCTTCTGGACTCAAAACTAAGTTTAAAAACTCCAGATCATAACCTCCGCTCCCGTTTTCTCGGACGACATGTGCTGGTAATGGAGGATGGCTCCACCAGAGCCACTGGGAGTGGAGGAGGTTTGGGCTGGGGCTTGGGGTGGCGATCACGGTACACGGTCAGCGGGCTGGCCCAAACACCTGGGGTCTACACAACTTTCTCTGCCACATGTGCCCTACTACCCCTCCCCCTTGTTATTCTGCTGTAACCATTTACACCTCCTCTAGACCCATCTTCTGTTTCTTTAATTCTCCCATTCGCCTTGCACCATCATCCCTTTAGTCATTGAATCACTCCTGCTCTCCAGCCAATCACAGAGATTCCTATTTTTTCTATCCTTATGCTAAAGCACTTTTCTGTGACTCTATCATTGCTTTATTACTGATAATATCTGGAATCGTCCAGTTCTGATGAAAGGTCATGGACCTGAAATGTTAACTCTGTTTCTCTCTGCACAGATGCTGCCTGACCCGCTGAGTGTTTTCAGCATTGTCTTTTTTAATAAATTAAAGCTAGTATTAAGTAAAAGGAGGAAGCTTATAAAGTTGCCAGAAAACACGGTCAGCCTGAGGATTGGGATCTTTTAGAAATCAGCAAAGGGGGACCAAGAAATTGATAAAGAAAGGGAAAATGGAATATGAGCACAAATTAGCGAAAAATATAAAAACGGATTGTAAAAGCTTCTATAGGAATGTGAAAAGGAAAAGACTGGTGAAGGTAAATGTAGGTCCTTTACACTCAGAGATAGGATCATTTATAATGGGGAATGAGGAAATGTCCGAGAAATTAAATAAATACTTTGTTTCTGTCTTCACGGAGGAAGACACAAAAAACCTCCCAGAAATACAAGAAAACCAAGGGTGTGGCGAGAATGAAGAACATAGTGAAATTATTATTAGTAAAAAAAACAGCGCTAGCAAAATTAATGGGACTAAAAGTCGATAAATCTCAAGGACCGGATGACCTACATCCTCGGGTGTTGTCAGAGGTGGCCATTGGGATAGTGGACGCATTGGTTGTCATCTTCCAAAATTCTATAGATTCTGGAATGGTTCCTGCAGATTGGAGGATAGCAAATGTAACCCCAGTTTTTAAGAAAGGAGGGAGAGAGAAAAGGGGAACTACAGACCTGCTAGTCTCACATCAGTCGTTGGGAAAATGCTGGAATCTATTATAAAGGATGCAATAACTGGGCACTTAGAAACTAATAGTAAGATTGGGCAGAGTCAACATGGAATATGAAAGGGAAGGCCTGTTTGACAAACCTATTGGAGTTCTTTGAGGATGTAACTAGTGGAGTAGACAAAGGGGAACCGGTAGATGTGGTGCATTTGGATTTTCAGAAGGCCTTCGATAAGGTCCCACACAAGAGGTTGGTGAAAAAAATTAGGGCACTTGGAATTGGGGGTAATATACTTGCATGGATTGAGAATTGGTTAACAGACAGGAAACAGAGTAGGGATAAATTAGTCTTTTTCAGGATGGCAGGCTGTTACTAGTGGGGTACCGCAAGGATCGGTGCTTGGGCCCCAGCTATTCACAATCCATATCAATGATTTGGATGATGTGACTAAATGTAACATTTCCAAATTTGCTGATGACACAAAGCTAGGTGGCAGTGGCAGTTGCGAAGAGGATCTGAAGAGGCTTCAAGGAGATGTCGACAGGCTCAGTGAGTGGGCGAGAACATAGCAGATGGATTATAATGAGGATAAATGTGAAGTTATCCACTTTGGTCGAAAAAACGGAAAGGCAGAGTATTTCCTAAATGGTGAAAGATTGGGGAATGCAGATGCTCAAAGGTACCTGGGTGTTCTTGTACATGAGTCACTGAAAGTGAATGTGCAGGTGCAGCAAGCCATTAGGAAGGCAAATGGTATGCTGGCCTTCATTACAAGAGGATACTTGCGTACAGGAGTAAAGAAGTCTTCCTCCAATTCTATAGGGCCTTGGTGAGACCACACCTGGAGTACTGTGTACAATTGTGGTCTCCTTACATAAGGAAGGATATACTTGCCATAGAGGGAGTGCAACGAAGGTTCACGAGATTTATTCCTGGGATGACAGATCTGTCGTATGAGAAGAGATTGAGTAAACTAGGCCTGTATTCTCTTGAATTCAGAAGATTGAGAGGGGTTCTCATTGAAGCATACAAAATTATTACAGGGCTTGATAGGGTGGGTGCTGGGAGAATGTTTCCCTTGGCTGAGGAGTCTAGAACCGGGGGCCACAGCCTTTGGATAAAGGGTAGGCCATTCAGGACAAGGATAAGAAGAAATTTCTTCACACAGAGGGTGGTAAATCTTTCGAATTCTCTACCCCAGAGGGCTGTGGATGCTCAGTCATTGGGTATATTCAAAACAGGTCGATAGATTTCTGACTAGTAAGGGCATCAAGGGATATGGCGATAAGGCCGGTGAATGGAATTGAGGCAGAAGATCAGCCATGATCTCATTGAATGGCGAAGCAGGCTCGAAGGGCCAAATGGCCGACTCCTGCTCCTATTTCTTATGTTCTTATGTTCTTATCAGAATTAAAGCAGTCTCCGTATTTTGCATCTGCTCATATACTTCCGCCTGGATATTAAGAGAGGCGGGTTATGTACGATGGCCGGAGGGTACGGGGTGGATGTGGAATATCAGACAGGATACCAGGAAGTCCAGGGGTGTCTTAACTCCACAGCATACGTCCTTTCTACTTGACTGGTTCCCCACCCCGGAAGTCAGCCTGATTGACAGTCGGGCTTCCAGTCGGACGTGGTGGGGGGACTCCGGAGCAGGACCAGGTAGGTCGGATGGATGAAATTGGGTTGGATGGGGCGTCTGATCCCGCGATGTGTCCGATCATGGACCAGGGGGTTTGACCTGTCCCGAGGGGTTTGACCGATCCCCGGGGGTTTGAACGGTTCCGGGACTTTGACTGCTCGCGGGGGATTGACCGGTCCCGGGAGTTTGACCAGTCCCGGTGGTTTCACCGGTCCCGGGGGTTTGACCGGTCCCGGGGTTTGACTGGACCCGGGGTTGGACTGGTTCAGGGTGGTTGACCAGTCCCGGGGGTTTGACCGGTCCCGGGGCTGTGACCGGTCCCGGGGGTTTGACCGGTCCCGGGGGTTTGACCGGTCCCGGGGGTGTGACCGGTCCCGGGGGTGTGACCGGTCCCGGGGGTTTGAACGATCCCGGGGGTTTGACCGGTCCCGGGGGTTTGACCGGTCCCGGGGGTGTGACCGGTCCCGGGGGTGTGACCGGTCCCGGGGGTTTGAACGATCCCGGGGGTTTGACCGGTCCCAGGGGTGTGACCGGTCCCGGGGGTGTGACCGGTCCCGGGGGTGTGACCGATCCCGGGGGTTTGACCGGTCCCGGGGGATTGACCGGTCCCGGGGGTTTGACCGGTCCAGGGGGTGTGACCGGTACCAGGGGTTTGACCGGTCCCGGGGGTTTCGCCGGTCCCGGGGGTTTGACCGGTCCCAGGGGTGTGACCGGGCCGGGAGTTTGACCAGTCCCGGGGGTTTCACCGGTCCCGGGGGTTTGACCGGTCCCGGGGTTTGACTGGACCCGGGGTTGGACTGGTTCAGGGTGGTTGACCAGTCCCGGGGGTTTCACCGGTCCCGGGGGTTTGACCGGTCCTGGGGGTTTGACCGGTTCCGGGGGTGTGAGCGGTCACGGGGGTTTGACCGGTCCCGGGGGTTTGACCAGTCCCAGGGGTGTGACCGGTCCCAGGGGTGTGACTGGTCCCGGGGGTTTGAACGATCCCGGGGGTTTGACCGGTACCGGGGGATTGACCGGTCCCGGGGGTTTGACCGGTCCAGGGGGTGTGACCGGTACCGGGGGTTTGACCAGTCCCGGGGGTTTCGCCGGTCCCGGGGGTTTGACCGGTCCCAGGGGTGTGACCGGTCCCAGGGGGTTTGACCGGTCCCGGGGGTTTGACTGGTCCTGGGGGTTTGACCGGTCCTGGGGGTGTGACCAGTCCCAGGGGTGTGACCGGTCCCGGGGGTGGGACTGGTCCCGGGGGTTTGACTGGCCCCGGGAGTTTGACCGGGCCCGGGGGTTTGACCGGTCCCGGGGGTTTGACCGGTCCCGGGGGTTTGACCGGTCCCAGGGGTGTGACCGGTCCCAGGGGTGTGACCGGTCCAGGGGGTGTGACCGGTACCGGGGGTTTGACCAGTCCCGGGGGTTTCGCCGGTCCCAGGGGTGTGACCGGTCCCGGGGGTTTGACCGGTCCCGGGGGTTTGACCGGTCCCGGGGGTTTGACCGGTCCTGGGGGTTTGACCGGTCCCGGGGGTGTGACCGGTCCCGGGGGTGTGACCAGTCCCGGGGGTGTGACCGGTCCCGGGGGTGTGACCGGTCCCGGGGGTTTGAAAGATCCCGGGGATTTGACCGGTACCGGGGGATTGAACGGTCCCGGGGGTTTGACCGGTCCAGGGGGTGTGACCGGTACCGGGGGTTTGACCAGTCCCGGGGGTTTCGCCGGTCCCGGGGGTTTGACCGGTCCCAGGGGTGTGACCGGTCCTGGGAGTTTGACCAGTCCCGGGGATTTCACTGGTCCCGGGGGTTTGAATGGTCCCGGGGTTTGACTGGACCCGGGGTTGGACTGGTTCAGGGTGGTTGACCAGTCCCGGTGGTTTCACCGGTCCCGGGGGTTTGACCGGTCCCGGGGGTTTGACCGGTCCCAGGGGTGTGACCGGTCACGGGGTTGTGACCGGTCCCGGGGGTTTGAACGATCCCGGGGGATGGACCGGTACTGGGGGATTGACCGGTCCCGGGGGTGTGACCGGTCCCAGGGTTTGACCGGTCCCGGGGGTGTGACCGGTCCCGGGGGTGTGACTGGTCCCGGGGGTGGGACTGGTCCCGGGGGTTTGACCGGTCCCGGGGGTTTGACCAGTCCCGGGGGTTTGACCAGTCCCGGGGGTTTGACCAGTCCCGAGCGTGTGACCAGTCCCGGGGGTGTGACCGGTCCCGGGGGTTTGACCGGTCCCGGGGGTTTGACCGGTCCCAGGGGTGTGACCGGTCCCGGGGGTTTGAACGATCCCGGGGGTTTGACCGGTACCGGGGGATTGACCGGTCCCGGGGTTTTGACCGGTCCAGGGGGTGTGACCGGTACCGGGGGTTTGACCAGTCCCGGGGCTTTCGCCGGTCCCTGGGGTTTGACCGGTCCCAGGGGTGTGACCGGTCCCGGGGGTGTGACCGGTCCCGGGGGTTTGACCGGTCCCGGGGGTTTGACCGGTCCCGGGGGTTTGACCGGTCCCGGGGGTTTGACCGGTCCCGGGGGTGTGACCGGTCCCGGGGGTGTGACCGGTCCCGGGGGTTTGAACGATCCCGGGGGTTTGACCGGTACCGGGGGATTGACCGGTCCCGGGGGTTTGACTGGTCCAGGGGGTGTGACCAGTCCCGGGGTTTGACCGGTCCCGGGGGTTTGACCGGTCCCGGGGGTGTGACTGCTCCCGGGGGTGGGACTGGTCCCGGGGGTTTGACTGGCCCCGAGAGTTTGACCGGTCCCGGGGGTTTGAACAGTCCCGGGGGTTTGATCGGTCCCGCGGTTTTGACCAGTCCCAGTGGTTTGACCGGTCCCGGGGGTGTGACCAGTCCCGGGGGTGTGTCTGGTCCCGGGGGTTTGACTGGCCCCGGGAGTTTGACCGGACCCGGGGGTTTGACCAGACCCGGGGGTTTGGCCGGTCCTGGGGGGTTTGACCAGTGCCGGAGGTTTGACCAGTCCCGGGGGTTTGACCAGTCCCGGGGGTTTGGCCGGTCCCGGGGGGTTTGACCAGTGCCGGAGGTTTGACCAGTCCCGGGGGTTTGACCAGTCCCAGGGGTTTGACCAGTCCCGGGGGTTTGACCGGTCCCGGGGGTTTGACCAGTCCCGGGGGTTTGACCAGTCCCGGGGGGTGTGACCGGTCCCCGGGAGGTTTGACCAGTCCCGGAGGTTTGACCAGTCCCGGGGGTTTGACCAGTCCCAGGGGTTTGACCAGTCCCGGGGGTTTGACCGGTCCCGGGGGATTGACCAGTCCCGGGGGTTTGACCGTTCCCGGGGGTCTGACCATTCCCGGGGGTTTGACCGGACCCGGGGGTCTGACCAGTCCCGGGGGTTTGACCGGTCCCGGGGGTTTGACCGGTCCCGGGGGTTGACCGGTCCCAAGGAGTGTGACGGTCCCGGGGGTTTGACTGCTCCCAGGGGTTTTGACCAGTCCCGGGGGGTTGACTGGTCCTGGGAGTGTGACCGGTCCCGGGTGTTGACTGGTCCCAGTGGGTTTGACCTGTCCCTGGGGATTGACCGGTCCGGGGGTTTTGATCGGTCCCTGTGGGGTTCACCGGTTCTGGGGCTTTGACCAGTCCTGGGGTGTGTGGCCGCACCCGGGGGCTTGACCGGTCCCGGGGGTTTGACCAGTCCCGGGGGTTTGACCAGTCCCGGGGGTGTGACCAGTCCCGGGGGTTTGGCCGGTCCCGGGGGGTTTGACCAGTGCCAGAGGTTTGACCAGTCCCGGGGGTCTGACCAGTCCCGGGGGTTTGACCGGTCCCGGGGGGGTGACCAGTCCTGGGGTGTGACCAGTCCCGGGGGTTTGACCAGTCCCGGGGGTGTGACCAGTCCCGGGGGTTTGACCAGTCCCGGGGGTTTGACCGTTCCTGGGGGTCTGACCATTCCCGGGGGTTTGACCGGACCCGGGGGTCTGACCAGTCCCGGGGGTTTGACCGGTCCCGGGGGGGGTGACCAGTCCCGGGGGTTTGACCGGTCCCGGGGGTTTGACCAGTCCCGGGGTTTGACCAGTTCCGGGGTGTGTGACCAGTCCTGGGGATTTCACCAGTCCCGGGGGTTTTGAACGGTCCCGGGGGGTGTGACCATTCCTGTGGATTTGACCAGTCCCGGGGTTTTGACCAGTTCCGGGGTGTGTGACCATTCCTGTGGATTTGACCAGTCCCGGGGTTTTGACCGGTCCCGGGGGGTGTGACCGGTCCCGGGGGTGTGTCTGGTCCCGGGGGTGTGTCTGGTCCCGGGGGTGTGTCTGGTCCCGGGGGTGGGACTGGTCCCGGGGGTTTGACCAGTCCCGGGGGTTTGACCGGTCCCGGGGGGTGTGACCGGTCCCGGGGGTTTGACCAGTCCCGGGGGTGTGACCAGTCCCGGGGTGTGTGACCAGTCCCGGGATTTGACCAGTTCCAGGGATTTGACCAGTCCCAGGGGGGGGGTGTGATCAGTCCTGGGGTTTTCACCAGTCCCGGGGGTTTGACCGGTCCCGAGCGTGTGACCGGTCCCGGGGGTTTGACCGGTCCCGGGTGTGTGACGGTCCCGGGGGTTTGACCGGTCCCGAGGGTTTGACCAGCTCCAGGGGGTTTGACCAGTCCCGGGGGTAGACCGGTCCGGGGAGTGTATCCGGTCATGGGGGGTTGACTGGTCCCAGGGGGTTTGTCCTGTCCCGGGGGATTGACCGGTCCAGGGGTTTTGACCGGTCCCTGGGGGTTGACCGGTTCCGGGGCTTGACCAGTCCCGGGAGTGTGACCGGTCCCGGGGGTTTGACTGCTCTCAGGGGGTTTGACCAGTCCCGGGGGGTTGACTGGTCCTGGGAGAGTGACCGGTCCCGGGTGTTGACTGGTCCCAGTGGGTTTGACCTGTCCTGGGGGATTGACCGGTCCAAGGGTTTTGATCGGTCCCTGGGGGTTCACCGATTCTGGGGCTTTGCCCGGTCCTGGGGTGTGTGGCCGCACCCGGGGGTTTGACCGGTCCCGGGGGTTGACTGGTCCCCGGGAGTGTGAACGGTCCCGGGGGTTTGACTGCTCCCAGTGGTTTGACCGGTCCCGGGGGTTTGACCTGTCCCGAGGGGGTTTGACCGATCCCCGGGGGTTTGAACGGTTCCGGGACTTTGACTGCTCGCGGGGGATTGACCGGTCCCGGGAGTTTGACCAGTCCCGGTGGTTTCACCGGTCCCGGGGGTTTGACCGGTCCCGGGGTTTGACTGGACCCGGGGTTGGACTGGTTCAGGGTGGTTGACCAGTCCCGGGGGTTTGACCGGTCCCGGGGCTGTGACCGGTCCCGGGGGTTTGACCGGTCCCGGGGGTTTGACCGGTCCCAGGGGTGTGACCGGTCCCGGGGGTGTGACCGATCCCGGGGGTTTGACCGGTCCCGGGGGATTGACCGGTCCCGGGGGTTTGACCGGTCAAGGGGGTGTGACCGGTACCAGGGGTTTGACCGGTCCCGGGGGTTTCGCCGGTCCCGGGGGTTTGACCGGTCCCAGGGGTGTGACCGGGCCGGGAGTTTGACCAGTCCCGGGGGTTTCACCGGTCCCGGGGGTTTGACCGGTCCCGGGGTTTGACTGGACCCGGGGTTGGACTGGTTCAGGGTGGTTGACCAGTCCCGGGGGTTTCACCGGTCCCGGGGGTTTGACCGGTCCCGGGGGTTTGACCGGTTCCGGGGGTGTGAGCGGTCACGGGGGTTTGACCGGTCCCGGGGTTTTGACCAGTCCCAGGGGTGTGACCGGTCCCGGGGGTGTGACCGGTCCCGGGGGTTTGAACGATCCCGGGGGTTTGACCGGTACCGGGGGATTGACCGGTCGTGGGGGTTTGACCGGTCCCGGGGGTGTGACCGGTCCCGGGGGTGTGACTGGTCCCGGGGGTGGGACTGGTCCCGGGGGTTTGACTGGCCCCGGGAGTTTGACCGGGCCCGGGGGTTTGACCGGTCCCGGGGGTTTGACCGGTCCCGGGGGTTTGACCGGTCCCAGGGGTGTGACCGGTCCCAGGGGTGTGACCGGTCCAGGGGTGTGACCGGTACCGGGGGTTTGACCAGTCCCGGGGGTTTCGCCAGTCCCGGGGGTTTGACCGGTCCCAGGGGTGTGACCGGTCCCGGGGGTTTGACCGGTCCCGGGGGTTTGACCGGTCCCGGGGGTTTGACCGGTCCTGGGGGTTTGACCGGTCCCGGGGGTGTGACCGGTCCCGGGGGTGTGACTGGTCCCGGGGGTGGGACTGGTCCCGGGGGTTTGACTGGCCCCGGGAGTTTGACCGGGCCCGGGGGTTTGACCAGTCACGGGGGTTTGACCGGTCCCGGGGGGTTTGACCAGTCCCAGTTGTTTGACTGGTCCCGGGGTTTCACCGGTCCCGGGTGTTGACTGGTCCCAGTGGGTTTGACCTGCCCCTGGGGATTGACCGGTCCGGGGGTTTTGATCGGTCCCTGTGGGGTTCACCGGTTCTGGGGCTTTGACCAGTCCTGGGTGTGTGTGCCGCACCGGGGGCTTGACCGGTCCCGGGGGTTTGACCAGTCCCGGGGGTTTGACCGGTCCCGGGGGGTTTGACCAGTCCCAGTGGTTTGACCGCTCCCGGGGGTGTGACCAGTCCCGGGGGTGTGACCAGTCCCGGGGGTTTAGCCGGTCCCGGGGGTTTGGCCGGTCCCGGGGGGTTTGACCAGTTCCGGAGGTTTGACCAGTCCCGGGGGTCTGACCAGTCCCGGGGGTTTGACCGGTCCCGGGGGGGTGACCAGTCCCGGGGGTGTGACCAGTCCCGGGGGTTTGACCAGTCCCGGGGGTTTGACCGTTCCTGGGGGTCTGACCATTCCCGGGGGTTTGACCGGACACGGGGGTCTGACCAGTCCCGGGGGTTTGACCGGTCCCGGGGGGGGGTGACCAGTCCCGGGGGTTTGACCGGTCCCGGGGGTTTGACCAGTCCCGGGGGTTTGACCAGTTCCGGGGTGTGTGACCAGTCCTGGGGATTTCACCAGTCCCGGGGGTTTTGAACGGTCCCGGGGGGTGTGACCATTCCTGTGGATTTGACCAGTCCCGGGGTTTTGACCGGTCCCGGGGGGTGTGACCGGTCCCGGGGGTTTGACCAGTCCCGGGGGTGTGACCAGTCCCGGGGTGTGTGACCAGTCCCGGGATTTGACCAGTTCCAGGGATTTGACCAGTCCCGGGGGGGGGGGGGTGTGATCAGTCCTGGGGTTTTCACCAGTCCCTGGGGTTTGACCGGTCCCGAGCGTGTGACCGGTCCCGGGGGTTTGACCGGTCCTGGGTGTGTGACGGTCCCGGGGGTTTGACCGGTCCCGAGGGATTGACCAGCTCCAGGGGGTTTGACCAGTCCCGGGGGGTAGACCGGTCCTGGGAGTGTATCCGGTCCTGGGGGGTTGACTGGTCCCAGGGGGTTTGTCCTGTCCCGGGGGATTGACCGGTCCAGGGGTTTTGACCGGTCCCTGGGGGTTGACCGGTTCCGGGGGTTTGACCTGTCCCGAGGGGGTTTGACCGATCCCCGGGGGTTTGAACGGTTCCGGGACTTTGACTGCTCGCGGGGGATTGACCGGTCCCGGGAGTTTAACCAGTCCCGGTGGTTTCACCGGTCCCGGGGGTTTGACCGGTCCCGGGGTTTGACTGGACCCGGGGTTGGACTGGTTCAGGGTGGTTGACCAGTCCCGGGGGTTTGACCGGTCCCGGGGCTGTGACCGGTCCCGGGGGTTTGACCGGTCCCGGGGGTTTGACCGGTCCCGGGGGTGTGACCGGTCCCGGGGGTGTGACCGATCCCGGGGGTTTGACCGGTCCCGGGGGATTGACCGGTCCCGGGGGTTTGACCGGTCCAGGGGGTGTGACCGGTACCAGGGGTTTGACCGGTCCCGGGGGTTTCGCCGGTCCCGGGGGTTTGACCGGTCCCAGGGGTGTGACCGGGCCGGGAGTTTGACCAGTCCCGGGGGTTTCACCGGTCCCGGGGGTTTGACCGGTCCCGGGGTTTGACTGGACCCGGGGTTGGACTGGTTCAGGGTGGTTGACCAGTCCCGGGGGTTTCACCGGTCCCGGGGGTTTGACCGGTCCCGGGGGTTTGACCGGTTCCGGGGGTGTGCGCGGTCACGGGGGTTTGACCGGTCCCGGGGGTTTGACCAGTCCCAGGGGTGTGACCGGTCCCGGGGGTGTGACCGGTCCCGGGGGTTTGAACGATCCCGGGGGTTTGACCGGTCCTGGGGGTTTGACCGGTCCCGGGGGTGTGACCGGTCCCGGGGGTGTGACTGGTCCCGGGGGTTTGACTGGCCCCGGGAGTTTGACCGGGCCCGGGGGTTTGACCGGTCCCGGGGGTTTGACCGGTCCCGGGGTTTGACCGGTCCCAGGGGTGTGACCGGTCCCAGGGGTGTGACCGGTCCAGGGGGTGTGACCGGTACCGGGGGTTTGACCAGTCCCGGGGGTTTCGCCAGTCCCGGGGGTTTGACCGGTCCCAGGGGTGTGACCGGTCCCGGGGGTTTGACCGGTCCCGGGGGTTTGACCGGTCCCGGGGGTTTGACCGGTCCTGGGGGTTTGACCGGTCCCGGGGGTGTGACCGGTCCCGGGGGTGTGACTGGTCCCGGGGGTGGGACTGGTCCCGGGGGTTTGACTGGCCCCGGGAGTTTGATCGGGCCCGGGGGTTTGACCAGTCACGGGGGTTTGACCGGTCCCGGGGGGTTTGACCAGTCCCAGTTGTTTGACTGGTCCCGGGGTTTCACCGGTCCCGGGTGTTGACTGGTCCCAGTGGGTTTGACCTGTCCCTGGGGATTGACCGGTCCGGGGGTTTTGATCGGTCCCTGTGGGGTTCACCGGTTCTGGGGCTTTGACTAGTCCTGGGGTGTGTGGCCGCACCCGGGGGCTTGACCGGTCCCGGGGGTTTGACCAGTCCCGGGGGTTTGACCGGTCCCGGGGGGTTTGACCAGTCCCAGTGGTTTGACCGCTCCCGGGGGTGTGACCAGTCCCGGGGGTGTGACCAGTCCCGGGGGTTTGGCCGGTCCCGGGGGTTTGGCCGGCCCCGGGGGGTTTGACCAGTCCCGGGGGTCTGACCAGTCCCGGGGGTTTGACCGGTCCCGGGGGGGGTGACCAGTCCCGGGGGTGTGACCAGTCCCGGGGGTTTGACCAGTCCCGGGGGTTTGACCGTTCCTGGGGGTCTGACCATTCCCGGGGGTTTGACCGGACACGGGGGTCTGACCAGTCCCGGGGGTTTGACCGGTCCCGGGGGGGGTGACCAGTCCCGGGGGTTTGACCGGTCCCGGGGGTTTGACCGGTCCCGGGGGTTTGACCGGTTCCGGGGGTGTGAGCGGTCACGGGTGTTTGACCGGTCCCGGGGGTTTGACCAGTCCCGGGGGTTTGACCAGTTCCGGGGTGTGTGACCAGTCCTGGGGATTTCACCAGTCCCGGGGGTTTTGAACGGTCCCGGGGGGTGTGACCATTCCTGTGGATTTGACCAGTCCCGGGGTTTTGACCGGTCCCGGGGGGTGTGACCGGTCCCGGGGGTGTGACCAGTCCCGGGGGTGTGACCAGTCCCGGGATTTGACCAGTTCCAGGGATTTGACCAGTCCCAGGGGGGGTGTGTGATCAGTCCTGGGGTTTTCACCAGTCCCGGGGGTTTGACCGGTCCCGAGCGTGTGACCAGTCCCGGGGGTTTGACCGGTCCCGGGTGTGTGACGGTCCCGGGGGTTTGACCGGTCCCGAGGGTTTGACCAGCTCCAGGGGGTTTGACCAGTCCCGGGGGGTAGACCGGTCCTGGGAGTGTATCCGGTCCTGGGGGGTTGACTGGTCCCAGGGGGTTTGTCCTGTCCCGGGGGATTGACCGGTCCAGGGGTTTTGACCGGTCCCTGGGGGTTGACCGGTTCCGGGGCTTGACCAGTCCCGGGAGTGTGACCGGTCCCGGGGGTTTGACTGCTCTCAGGGGGTTTGACCAGTCCCGGGGGGTTGACTGGTCCTCAGGGTTTGACCAGCTCCAGGGGGTTTGACCAGTCCCGGGGGGTAGACCGGTCCTGGGAGTGTATCCGGTCCCGGGGGGTTTGACCAGTCCCAGTTGTTTGACTGGTCCCGGGGTTTCACCGGTCCCGGGGGTTTGACCGGTCCCGGGGGTTTGACCGGTCCCGGGGGTGTGACCGGTCCCGGGGGTGTGACCGGTCCCGGGGGTTTGAAAGATCCCGGGGATTTGACCGGTCCCGGGGGATTGAACGGTCCCGGGGGTTTGACCGGTCCAGGGGGTGTGACCGGTACCGGGGGTTTGACCAGTCCCGGGGGTTTCGCCGGTCCCGGGGGTTTGACCGGTCCCAGGGGTGTGACTGGTCCCGGGAGTTTGACCAGTCCCGGGGATTTCACTGGTCCCGGGGGTTTGAACGGTCCCGGGGTTTGACTGGACCCGGGGTTGGACTGGTTCAGGGTGGTTGACCAGTCCCGGTGGTTTCACCGGTCCCGGGGGTTTGACCGGTTCCGGGGGTTTGACCGGTCCCAGGGGTGTGACCGGTCATGGGGGTGTGACCGGTCCCGGGGGTTTGAACGATCCCGGGGGATGGACCGGTACTGGGGGATTGACCGGTCCCGGGGGTGTGACCGGTCCCGGGGTTTGACCGGTCCCGGGGGTGTGACCGGTCCCGGGGGTGTGACTGGTCCAGGGGGTGTGACTGGTCCCGGGGGTTTGACCGGTCCCGGGGGGTTTGACCAGTCTCAGTGGTTTGACCAGTCCCGGGGGTTTGACCAGTTCTGGGGGTTTCGCCGGTCCCGGGGGTTTGACCGGTCCCAGGGGTGTGACCAGTCCCGGGGTTTGACCGGTCCCAGGGGTTTGACCGGTCCTGGGGGTTTGACCGGTCCCGGGGGTGTGACCAGTCCCGGGGGTGTGACTGCTCCCGGGGGTGGGACTGGTCCCGGGGGTTTGACTGGCCCCGAGAGTTTGACCGGTCCCGGGGGTTTGACCAGTCCCGGGGGTTTGATCGGTCCCGCGGTTTTGACCAGTCCCGGGGGTGTGACTGCTCCCGGGGGTAGGTCTGGTCCCGGGGGTTTGACTGGCCCCGGGAGTTTGACCGGTCCCGGGGGTTTGACCAGACCTGGGGGTTTGGCCGGTCCTGGGGGGTTTGACCAGTGCCGGAGGTTTGACCAGTCCCAGGGGTTTGACCAGTCCCGGGGGTTTGACCGGTCCCGGGGGTTTGACCAGTCCCGGGGGGTGTGACCGGTCCCCGGGAGGTTTGACCAGTCCCGGGGGTTTGACCAGTCCCGGGGGTTTGGCCGGTCCCGGGGGGTTTGACCAGTGCCGGAGGTTTGACCAGTCCCGGGGGTTTGACCAGTCCCAGGGGTTTGACCAGTCCCGGAGGTTTGACCAGTCCCGGGGGTTTGACCAGTCCCAGGGGTTTGACCAGTCCCGGGGGTTTGACCGGTCCCGGGGGATTGACCAGTCCCGCGGGTTTGACCGTTCCTGGGGGTCTGACCATTCCCGGGGGTTTGACCGGACCCGGGGGTCTGACCAGTCCCGGGGGTTTGACCGGTCCCGGGGGGGTGACCAGTCCCGGGGGTGTGACCAGTCCCGGGGGGTTGACTGGTCCTGGGAGTGTGACCAGTCCCAGGGGGTTTGTCCTGTCCCGGGGGATTGACCGGTCCAGGGGTTTTGACCGGTCACGGGGGATTGACCAGTCCCGGGAGTGTGACCGGTCCCGGGGGTTTGACTGCTCCCAGGGGTTTTGACCAGTCCCGGGGGGTTGACTGGTCCTGGGAGTGTGACCGGTCCCGGGTGTTGACTGGTCCCAGTGGGTTTGACCTGTCCCTGGGGATTGACCGGTCCAGGGGTTTTGATCGGTCCCTGGGGGTTCACCGGTTCTGGGGCTTTGACCAGTCCTGGGGTGTGTGGCCGCACCCGGGGGCTTGACCGGTCCCGGGGGTTTGACCAGTCCCGGGGGTTTGACCGGTCCCGCTGGGTTTGACCAGTCCCAGTGGTTTGACCGGTCCCGGGGGTGTGGCCAGTCCCGGGGGATTGACCAGTCCCAGGGGTGTGACCGGTCACGGGGGATTGACCAGTCCCGGGGGTTTGACCGTTCCCGGGGGTCTGACCATTCCCGGGGGTTTGACCAGACCCGGGGGTCTGACCAGTCCCGGGGGTTCGACCGGTCCCGGGGGGGGTGACCAGTCCCGGGGTTGTGACCAGTCCCGGGGATTTGACCAGTCCCGGGGGGGGTGACCAGTCCCGGGGTTGTGACCAGTCCCGGGGATTTGACCAGTCCCGGGGGTTTGACCAGTCCTGGGGGTGTGACCAGTCCCGGGGGTTTGACCAGTCCCGGGGGTTTGACCAGTTCCGGGGGGTGTGACCAGTCCTGGGGATTTCACCAGTCCCGGGGGTTTGAACGGTCCCGGGGGGTTTGACCATTCCTGCGGATTTGACCAGTCCCGGGGGTTTGACCGGTCCCAGGGGGTGTGTCCGGTCCCGGGGGGTGTGACCAGTCCCGGGTATTTGACCAGTTCCAGGAATTTGGCCAGTCCCGGGGGTGTGACCAGTCCCGGGGGTTTGACCGTTCCCGGGGGTCTGACCATTCCCGGGGGTTTGACCAGACCCGGGGGTTTGACCAGTCCCGGGGGTTTGGCCGGTCCAGGGGGGTTTGACCGGTCCCGGGGGTTTGACCAGTCCCGGGGGATGTGACCGGTCCCCGGGGGCTGTGACCGGTCCCAGGGGGTGTGACCAGTCCCGGGGGTTTGGCCGGTCCAGGGGGGTTTGACCAGTCCCGGGGGTTTGACCGGTTCCAGGAATTTGGCCAGTCCCGGGGGTGTGACCAGTCCCGGGGGTGTGACCAGTCCCGGGGGTTTGGCCGGTCCAGGGGGGTTTGACCGGTCCCGGGGGTTTGACCAGTCCCGGGGGATGTGACCGGTCCCCGGGGGCTGTGACCGGTCCCAGGGGGTGTGACCAGTCCCGGGGGGTGTGACCAGTCCCGGGTATTTGACCAGTTCCAGGAATTTGACCAGTCCCGGGGGGTGTGATCAGTCCTGGGGGTTTGACCAGTCCCGGGGGTTTGGCCAGTCCCGAGCGTGTGACCGGTCCCAGGGGTTTGACCGGTCCCGGGTGTGTGACCGGTCCCGGGGGTTTGACCGGTCCCGATGGTTTGACCATCTCCAGGGGGTTTGTCCAGTCCCGGGGGGTTGACCGGTCCTGGGAGTGTATCCGGTCCTGGGGGGTTGACTGGTCCCAGGGGGTTTGTCCTGTCCCGGGGGATTGACCGGTCCAGGGGTTTTGACCGGTCCCTGGGGGTTGACCGGTTCCGGGGCTTGATCGGTCCCGGGAGTGTGACGGTCCCGGGGGTTTGACTGCTCTCAGGGGCTTTGACCAGTCCCGGGGGGTTGACTGGTCCTGGGAGAGTGACCGGTCCCGGGTGTTGACTGGTCCCAGTGGGTTTGACCTGTCCCGGGAGATTGACTGGTCCAGGGGTTTTGATCGGTCCCTGGGGGTTCACCGATTCTGGGGCTTTGACCGGTCCTGGGGTGTGTGGCCGCACCTGGGGGTTTCACCGGTCCCGGGGGTTGACCGGTCCCGGGAGTGTGACCGGTCCCAGGGGTTTGACTGCTCCCAGGGGGTTTGACCAGTCCCGGGGGTTTGACCGGTCCCGGGGTTTTGACCGGTCCCGGGGGTGTGTCCAATCCCCAGTGTTGGAGATGTCCGATCCGGACATAGAAACATAGAAGATAGGAGCAGGAGTAGGCCATTCGGCCCCTCGAGCCTGCTCCGACATTTGATGAGATCATTGCTGATCATCCAAACTCAGTACCCTGTACCTGCCTTCTCCCCATATCCCTTGATACCTTTAGCTTTAAGACATATATCTAACTCATTCTTGAATATATTTAATGACTTGGCATCAACTACCTTCTGTTTAGAGAATTCCACAGGTTCACCACTCTCTGGGTGAAGAAATTCTTCCTCATTTCTGTCCTAAATGGCTTACCCCTTATCCTTAGATTATGACCCCTGGTTCTGGACTTTCCGACCATCGGGAACATTCTTCCTGCATCTAGTTTGTCCAGACCTGTCAGAATGTTATATGTTCCGATGAGATCCACTCTCATTCTTCTATACTCCAGCGAGTATAAGCCCAATCGTCCCAATCTCTCCTCATATGTCATTCCTGCCATCCCAGGTATCAGCCTTGTGAATCTTCGCTGAACTCCTTCCATGGCAAGAACATCCTTCCTCAGATAAGGCGACCAAAACTGCACACAGTACTCAGGTGTTGTCTCACCAAGACCCTGTACAACTGCAGCAGGGCATCCCTGTTCCTATACTCAAACCCCTTCGCTATGAAGGCCAACATACCATTTGCCTTCTTCACCGCCTGCTGCACCTGCATGATTACCTTCAGTGACAGGTGCACAAGGACACCCAGGTCTCGTTGCACTTCCCCTTCTCCCAATCACTTGCCATTCAGATAATAGTCTGCCTTTCTGTTTTTGACACCAAAGTGGATAACCTCGCATTATCCACGTTATATTGCATCTGCCACGCTTCTGCCCACTCACCGAACCTTTCCAAATCATCCTGGAGTTTCTCGGCATCCTCCTCGCAGCACACACTCCCACCCAGCTTAGTGTCGTCTGCAAACTTGGAGATATTACATTTATTTCCCTTGTCTAGATCATTAATGTATATTGTGAATAGCTGGTGTCCAAGGACCGATCCCTGCGGCACCCCACTAGTCACTGCCTGCCACTCGGAAAAAGACCCATTAATTCCTACTCTCTGCTTTCTGTCCGCCAACTAGTTGTCTATCCAAGTCAATACCTTGCCCCCAATCCCATGTGCCTTAACTTTACACGCTAATCTCTTATGCGGGACCTTATCAAAAGCCTTTTGAAATTCCAAATACACCACATCCACTGGACCCCAGGTTTCTATCCATGGGGGGTTTCGGGCGATGGGTAGAGCTTGGGGGGTGGGGGGCGAAATCATTCCCTAGGCCCAGGAAGCGCGGCAAGCCATAGTTAAACCTGTAAAACAAGTTAAATCAGAGCCTGCCCGCCTCATTAAAATATTTAACTTGCCAACCCGCCTCCTGGGAGCGGTTCGCTGCCCGCTCCCCTGTCCCGTCTCCGTTAAACTCGGAAGTGGGTGGGTTGGAGGCTGGTTGGGGTCGGGAGGATATTGTTCAATTTTCACCTCTAACCCGACCCCAACCCGCCGGTTTTTGGGGTGTTAAAATCCAGCCCTTACTGTCTGGTCTCAGACACGGAGAATGTGTGATCAGTAATTTCCAGTCTATTTTCCCTTCTGTGTTTTACAGTGAATTTGCTGGCGATTGTGATCCTGTCCCGGGGAAAGTGCGGACTCTCCACCTGCACCACTCGCTACCTGGTGGCCATGGCAGCGGCGGATCTCCTGGTCATTGTCATTGAGGTCATACTGAGGAAGATCAATTATCATTATTTCCCAGCGTCTTTCCTGGACATCACCCCTGTGTGTAGTGTTATCAATGTCCTTGTCCTTGCAGCCACAGACTGTTCTGTCTGGTTCACCGTCACTTTCACCTTTGATCGATTTGTGGCCATTTGTTGCCAGAAGCTGAAAACTAAATATTGCACCGAGAAAACAGCGGCTGTGGTTCTGGCAACAAGCTGCATTCTGCTCTGTTTAAAAAACGTTCCCTTCTACTTTAGAATTCAACCCGTGGAGATAATCGACAATGTGCCGTGGTTCTGTTTCACAATCCCGAGCTATTATACTGGGCCCGGGTGGGTGGGATTTACCTGGTTTGATAAGTTTTTAACCCCATTGCTCCCATTCGCTTTAATTCTGTTGCTCAACGCTCTGACAGTCAGACACATTTTCGTGGCCAGTCGAGTCCGTAAGGGACTGAGGGGTGAGAGCAAGGGAGAGAATGGCAGAGACCCAGAGATGGAGAGCAGAAGGAAGTCTGTGATTTTACTCTTCACCATATCCGCCAGCTTCATACTGCTGTGGCTGGTCTATGTTATATATTTCTTATATTATATCATTACAGGAACAAATCCCGATGATTACACTGGTTCCTTAATTATCTTTAGACATGTCGGAATTATGCTGGGGGATGTAAGTTGCTGCACAAACACATTTATTTATGGGGTGACCCAGTCCAAGTTCAGAGAGCAGGTGAAGAGGGCGGTGAAATATCCGCTTACCTCAATTATTCAATTCATTAATAATCAGAAACAAGTGAGCGCAGCCCAGAGGCGGCTCCCAATGTTTCCAGCCCAGGAATGTAATATTCAGCCCCAGACCGCCATCCGCTGAATTACGCCAGCAATCGCTGGAAATCTGAAGATACAGCCAGCGGCGGGGCGAGCACTGTGTTTAGGACTCGGCGCTGTTTCTGACTGACATTTCCCACATTGTCTTTCGGGACAGGACCACTAGTTTACTGCTTTCACTCTGAGCTCTTCTGAAAAGAGTCCCTTCAGCGATTGAGGGCAGCAATTCATTCGCAGCTTCCAGAGTAAGAGCCTGGTCAGTAGGTAGGCAGACAGAGCTGAGCTGAGCTGCAGTTCAGAGGATTATATTACATGGAATATACAGCACACAAACAGGCCATTCGGCCCAATCAGTCTGTGCTAGTGTTTATCCTCTACATCAGTCACCTCTCATTGCATCTACCTCATCTCAGTCTCTCAGAATATCTTTCTATTCCCCTTTCTTGCATTTACTGGTTTAGTTTCATTCTGAAATAATCTAAACTATTTTCCTCAAGCACTTCCTGTGGTAGTAACATAGAAGATAGGAGCAGGAATAGGCCATTCGGCCTCTCGAGCCTGCTCCGCCATTCGATGAGATCATGGCTGATCATCCAAACTCAGTACCCTGTACCTGCCTTCTCCCCATATCCCTTGATATCTTTAGCTTTAAGAAATATATCTAACTCATTCTTGAATATATTTAATGACTTGGCCTCAACTACCTTCTGTGGTAGAGAATTCCACAGTTCACCACTCTCTGGGTGAAGAAATTCCTCCTCATTTCTTTCCTAAATGGCTTACCCGTTATCCTTAGATTATGACCCCTGCTTCTGGACTCTCCGACCATCAGGGACATTCTTCCTGCATCTAATTTGTCCAGACCTGTCAGAATTTTATATGTTTCGATGAGATCCCCCTCTCATTCTTCTATACTCCAGCGAGTATAAGCCCAATCGACCCAATCTCTCCTCATATGTCATTCCTGCCATCCCAGGTATCAGCCTTGTGAATCTTCGCTGAACTCCTTCCATGGCAAGAACATCCTTCCTCAGATAAGGCGACCAAAACTGCACACAGTACTCAAGGTTTGGTCTCACCAAGGCCCTGTACAACTGTAGCAGGACATCCCTGTTCCTATACTCAAACCCTTTCGCTATGAAGGCCAACATACCATTTGCCTTCTTCACCGCCTGCTGCACCTGCATGCTTACTATCAGCGACTGGTGCACAAGGACACCCAGGTCTCGTTGCACTTCCCTTCTCCCAATCTATTGCCATTCAGATAATAGTCTGCCTTTCTGTTTTTGACACCAAAGTGGATAACCTCGCACTTATCGACGTTATATTGCATCTGCCACGCTTCTGCCCACTCACCCAACCTGTCAAAATCATCCTGGAGTTTCTCGGTATCCTCCTCGCAGCACACACTCCCACCCAGCTTTGTGTCATCTGCAAACTTTGACATATTACATTTAGTTCACTTATCTAGATCATTAATGTATATTATGAATAGCTGGGGTCCAAGGACCGATCCCTGTGGTCCCCCACTAGTCACTTCTTGCCACTCGGAAAAAGACCCATTAATTCCTACTCTCTACTTTCTGTCCGCCAACCAGTTCTCTATCCAAGTCAATACCTTGCCCCCAATCCCATGTGCCTTAACTTTACACGCTAATCTCTTATGCGGGACCTTATCGAAAGCCTTTTGAAAGTCCAAATACACCACCTCTACTGGTTCTCCCCTATCTATTTTCCCAGTTACATCCTCAAAAAATTCCAGTAGATTAGTCAAGCACGATTTACCTTTTGTAAATCCATGTTGACTTTGTCCGATCCTATCACTGTTTTTCAAGTGCTCAGCTATTACATTCTTTATAATGGACTCTAGAATTTTCCCTAATACCGATGTCAGGCTTACCGGTCTGTAATTCCCCGCTTTCTCTCTACCACCCTTTTTGAATAGTGGGGTAACATTAGCTACCCTCCAATCCATGGGTACAGTTCCAGATTCCATCGAATGTAGTGAGGTCCACATTCTAGCCACTCTGAGTACAGAAATTGCTCCTTATTTCCCAATTGAATGTATTAGTAAATATCTTGTATTTATGACCCCAAGTGTTGCATTCTCCCACAAGTGTAAACATTCTCTCCACATCTACCCTGTCCAACCAATTCATAATTTTCAAGATCTCTATCAGGCCTCAGCAAAGTCCTCTCTCTTCTATAGCAGAAAGGCCCAACCTGTTCAATCTTTCCCGATAGCTGCAATCTTTCAGTTCTGGTGCCATCCACCTAATTATTTGTAAGAACGAAGCTATTGGCCCACTTCACAAACTCCGTTGCCAAGCCACCGACTCCATCCCTCTCCTTAGCACCAGTTTGCTGTTTGCAACCTTGGTGTCGTATTTGACCACGGGATGATCTTCCGACCGGATATTCACTCCATCACCAGGAAGGCTTATTACCACCTCGGTAACATCGCCGAACTTCGCCCCTGCCGCAGCTCATCTGCTGCTCAAACCATCATCCATGCCTTTGGTAGCTCTAGACTTGATAACACCAACTCTCTCCTGGCCGGCTTCCCATCTCCCACCCTCCATAACTTGAGCTCATCCAAAGCTGTGCTGCCCGTAACCTAACCCACAGCAAATCCCGGTAAACCACCACCCCTGTGCTCGCTGACCTACAGTGACTCCCGTTCCGGCAATGCCTCCATTTTAAAATGATCATCCTTGCTTTCAAATCCCTACATGGCCTCGCCCTCCCTACCTCTGCAAGCTCCACTAGCCCCACAAAACTCCCGAGATCTCTGTGTTCCTCTAATTCTGGCCTCTTACACATCCCCGATTGTAACCGCTCCACCATTGGCGGCTGTGCTTTCAGCTGCCTGGGCCCTAAGCTCAGGAATCCCCTCCCTAAACCTCTCTGATTCTCAAAATCTCCCTCCTCCTTTAAGATGCTGCTGACAACTTACCTCTTTCACTGAGCTTTTGGTCATCTTTCCTAATATCTCCTTATGTGGCTCAGTGTCAGGTGTTGTTCAATATCGCTCCCGTGAATCGCTTGGGTCATTTTACTATGTTAAAGGCGCTATATAAATACAAGTTGTTGTTGTTGTAAGTATTTTTTGCACTTTCTCCAGTTCTTCTATGTCCTTTTTATATTATGGATACCATAACTATGCTCAGTTCTCCAAGTGACTCCTGACCCGGGTCCTATACATGTTTAATACAATTTACAAAGTATTTACAGCACAGAGACAGGCCAGTCGACTCAAAATGTCCATGTTGGTGTCCATGCTCCACACGACGCTCCACCCACCCTCCTTCATCTAACCCAGTAAAAATATCATTCTATTCCTTTCCCCCTTTAAATGTGTCTGTGCTATTCGCATCAACTACTCCTCGTGGTAGCGAGTTCCACATTCTGACCACTCATTTGGTAAAAAGGTTTCTCCTGAATTCCCTATTAGATTTATTAATGACTATCTTAAATCTATGGCCCCGAGTTCTAGTCTCTCCTGAAAGTGGAAAAACGTTCTCTAATCTACCCTATGAAACCCTTTCATAATCTCAAAGACCTCTATCTGATCATCCCTCAGTCTTCACTTTCCTAAAGGAAAGAGCCCCAGCCTGTTCAGTCTTTCCTGACAGGTATAACCTCTCAGTTCTGGTATCATTCTAGTAAATACGGTTTGTACTTTCGCCAGTCCCTCTGTGTCCTTTTTATAAGATGGAGACCATGTTCGCAGTACACCAAGTGTGGTCTAACCAAGGTTCCATACAAGTTTAACATAACTTCTATTCTTTACAATTCTATCCCTCTAGAAATGAACCCCAGTGCTTTCTTTGTTTTTATGGCCTTATCAACCTGCATTGCAACTTTTAGTGATTTATGTAACTGTATCCTCACATCGCTCTGTCCCTCAACCCCGTTTAGAACTTATTCTCCAAGGAGTCTGTGACCTCCGTATTCTTCCTATTAAAATGCACTACCTCGCATTTCTCTATATTGAGGTTAATTTGCCAGTTACACACCCATTCTGCAAGTTAATTTACGTCCTCCTGTATTTTGTCGCAGTCCTCCTCTATATTAAGTATAAACCCCCATTTGGGTGGCATCCACAATGTTTGAAATTGCACTTCCGATTCCTGAGTCCTAATTGTTGAAGTAAATGGTGAACAAAAGTGTTGCCAGCACCGATCCTTGTGAAACACCACTTCCCACCACTGGCCAACTTCACTTCTTTTGAATTCTATTGCCTTAGAAATAAACCCCAATTCATTGTTAACATTTTAATTGCTTTGCTGTCCAGTGATACTGCTTTTAATTATTTGTTCACCTTTATCCCGAGAGCCCTTTTCTCTTCTGCCACGTTCAGTTTCTTATTTTCTAAGGTATCGGTGATTATAGAATCATGGAATGATACAGCACAGAAGGAGGCCATTCGGCCCACCGTACCTGTGCCGGCTCTTTGGTAGAGCTGTCCAATTAATTCCACTCCTCTGCTCTTTCCACAGTATTTTATTTTATATCAAGTATTTTTTCCAAATCCCCCTTGAAAGTTACTATTGAATCTGCTTCCACCGCCCTTTCAGGCAGCGCATTCCAGATCACAACAACTTGCTGTGTAAAACAAAAGCTTCCTCATGTTGTCTCGGGTTCTTTTGCCAATCACATTAAATCTGTGTCATCTGGTTACCGACCCCACTGCCACTGGAAACAGTTGCTCCTTAATTACTCTATTAAATCTATGTAGTCTTTAGAACACCTCTATCAAATCTCCTCTTAACCCTCTCTGCTCTAATCAGAACAACCCCAGCTTCTCCAGTCTCTCCACATAACTGAAGTCCCTTGTCTCTGGTACCATTCTAGTAAATCTATTCTGCACACGGTCGAAGGCCTTTACATTTTCCTAAAGTGTGGTGTCCAGAATTGGACACAATGCTCCAGCTGAAGCCTAATCAGTGCTTTATAATGTTTTCGCATAACTTCATTGCTTTTGTACTCTACTGCTTATTAATAAAGCGAAGGATCCCGTATGCTTTATTAACATACTTCTCAAATTGTCCGGCCACATTCAAAGATTAGTGTACATACATGCCTAGGTCCCTCTGTTCCTGCACTCCCTTTATAGTTACACCATTGAGATCACATTGCCTCTTCTCATTTTTCACTTCACAATTCTCTGTGTTCAATAGAATCTGCCCAGTGTCTGCCTAATTGAATCAGAGTTCGGGCTATGCTGTAAGCAAAGGGATTGGATTCCGAAAGAAACGCCATCAGAGAAGTGGAGGATCATGTCAGGGACGTCTCTGAAGCTCTCAATCCCTCCAGCCTGAGGAACAGTTTATAAAGGTAAAGACCCAGCCAAATGTTCTTGGCATTTAGTGTCTTGATTTCGGCTCCAATTATATTTTATTCTGCTAATGGAAAATATGCCAGTAAACTGAGTAAGGAGATAACTTTATATGCAGGAATGAGGGTCAGTTAGAAGGTGTTGCATGAATGACTTTTAAACCGAAGGTCAGCCAGGAGCGTATTGAATGGTGGAGTAGGCTTGAAGGGCCGAATGGCCAACTCCTGCTCCTATTGCTTATGTTCTCTTGTTGACCAGTCAGTCTACGTCCTCTTGAAGTCTGTTACTATCCTCCTCATTGTGTACTACATTTCCGAGTTTTGATGCCCTGTATACCCAACTCTAGGTCATTAAAATATATCAAAGAGAGCACTGGTCCTAATAGCGACCCCTGGGGAACACCTCTGTATAATTCCCTCCAGACTGAAAAACAACCGGCCACCACTACTCTCTGCTTTCTGACCCTAAGCCAATTTGGTATCCACGCTGCCCTGTCCTATTAATCGCATGGACTACAATTTTATGAACAGTTATGTCATGTGGTACTTTGTCAAACGCCTTTTGAAAGTCCATATACACAACATCAACCGCACTTCCCTCATGATGTTATATTTTCCTGCCAAAGTGCATCACCTCGCGTTCATCTCTGTTAATGGTCACTTGTCACTTAACTGTGCAGTCTGTATGTTTTCTAATGTCTATTGTGAGATGTCATGTAGAGAAATGTCTTTTCAATATTTGAAGCAAAGCATCAGTGTATTGAATAAAAAACAATAATAATTAATAACGGCAGCCATCTAAAACTGTGTGTGGTATTGGAATTTTATCAGAAAATCTGAGGATTTATTGCAAAGTAAACTCTTGGCTTCTCACATTGCACCACTGCTTTTCGAAGAAGTTGGTGAAGATATTATTTATTTCAAATAACAGAACAGCTCTACTGTTTGCTTCAGGCTCCCTTTGTGACTTCCGATATATGCATCGAACATCGGAAACTCCTCCCCACCCCATCTAATATCCTCAGCTCCTCTCCACCCCACCTAATATCCTCAGCTCCTCCCCACCCCACCTAATATCCTCAGCTCCTCTCCACCCCACCTAATATCCTCAGCTTCTCCCCACCCCACCTAATATCCTCAGCTCCACCTGAACCCACCTAATGTCCTCAGCTCCTCCCCACCCCAACTAATATCCTCAGCTCCTCTCCACCCCACCTAATATCCTCAGCTCTTCCCCACCCCGCCTAATATCCTCAGCACCTCCCCACCCCACCTAATATCCTGATCTCCTCACCACCCCACCTAATATCCTCAGCTCCTCCTCACCCCACCTAATATCCTCAGCTCCTCCCCACCCCACTAATATCCTCAGCTCCTCCCCACCCCACCTAATATACTCAGCTCCTCCCCACCCCACCTAATATCCTCAGCTACCCCTGAACCCACCTAAAATCCTCAGCTCCTCCCCAGCTCACCTAATATCCTCAGCTCCCCCTGAACCCACCTAATATGCTCAGCTCCTCCCCACCCCACCTAATATCCTCAGCTCCTCCCCACCACACCTAATATCCTCAGCTCCTCCCCACCCAACCTAATATCCTCAGGTCCTCCCCACCCCACCTAATATCCTCAGCTCCTCCCCACCCCACCTAATATCCTGAGCTCCTCGCCACCCCATCTAATATCCTCAGCTCCTCCACACACCAACTAATATTCTCAGCTATTCCCCACCCCACCTAATATCTTCAGCTCCTCCCAACCCCACCTAATATCTCCAGCTCCTCCCCACCCCACCTAATATCCTCAGCTCCTCCCCACCCCACCTAATATCTCCAGCTCCTCCCCACCCCACCAAACATACTCTGCTCATCCCCACCCCATCTAATATCCTCAGCTCCTCCACACCCCAACTAATATTCTCAGCTCCTCCCCACCCCACCTAATATCCTCAGCTCCTCCACACCCCACCTAATATCCTCAGCTCCTCCCCACCCCACCAAATATCCTCAGCTCCTCCCCACCCCAACTAATATCCTCAGCTCCTCCCCACAACACCTAATATCCTCAGCTCCTCCCCACCCCACCTAATATCCTCAGCTCCTCCTCACCTCACCTAATATCCTCAGCTCCTCCCCACCCCACCTAATATCCTCAGCTCCTTCCCACCCCACCCAATATCCTCAGCTCCTCCCCACCCCACCTAATATCCTCAGCTCCTCCCCACCCCACCAAATATCCTCAGCTCCTCCCCACCCCACCTAATATCCTCAGCTCCTCCCCACCCCACCTAATATCCTCAGCTCCTCCCCACCCCACCTAATATCCTGATCTCCTCACCACCCCACCTAATATCCTCAGCTCCTCCCCACCCCACCTAATATCCTGATCTCCACCCCACCCCACCTAATATCCTCAGCTCCTCCCCACCCCACCAAATATCCTCAGCTTCTCTCCACGCCAACTAATATCATCAGCTCCTCCAATCCCCACCCAATGTCCTCAGTTCCTCCCCACCCCACCAAATATCCTCAGCTCCTCCACACACCAGCTAATATCCGCAGCTCCTCCCCTCCCCAGCTAATATCCTCAGCTCCTCCCCACCACACCAAATATCCTCAGCTCCTCCCCACCCCACCTAATATCCTCAGCTCCTCCCCACCCCACCTAAAATCCTCAGCTCCACCCCACCCCATCTAATATCCTCAGCTTCTCTCCACGCCAACTAATATCCTCAGCTCCTCCAATCCCCACCTAATATCCGCAGCTCCTCTCCACACCACCTAATATCCTCAGCTCCTCCCCACCCCACCTAATATGCTCATCTCCTCACCAGCCCACCTCATATCCTCAGCTCCTCCCCACCACACCTAATAACCTCAGCTCCTCCCCACCCCAACTAATATCCTCAGCAGCTCCCCATTCCACCTAATATCCTCAGCTCCTCCCCACCCCACCTAATATCGTCAGCTCCTCCCCACCCCACCTAATATCCTCAGCTCCTCCCCAACCCACCTAATATTCTCAGCTCCTCCCCACCCCACCTAATATCCTCAGCTCCTCCCCAACCCACCTAATATTCTCAGCTCCTCCCCAACCCACCTAATATCCTCAGCTCCTCCCACCCCACCCAATGTCATCAGCTCCTCCCCACCCCACTAATATCCTCAGCTCCTCCTCATCCCACCTAATATCCTCAGCTCCTCCCCACCCCACCTAATATCCTCAGCTCCTCCCCACCCCACCTAATATCCTCTTTCCTCCCCACCCCATCTAATATCCTCAGCTTCTCTCCACGCCAACTAATATCCTCAGCTCCTCCAATCCCCACCTAATATCCTCAGCTCCTCCCCACACCACCTAATATCCTCAGCTCCTCCCCACCCCACCTAATATCCTCAGCTCCACCTGAACCCACCTAATGTCCTCAGCTCCTCCCCACCCCAACTAATATCCTCAGCTGCACCCCACCCCATCTAATATCCTCAGCTCCTCCCCACCCCTCCTATTATCCTCAGCTGCACCCCACCCCACCTAATATCCTCAGCTCCTCCCCACCCCATCTAATATCCTCAGCTCCTCCCCACCCCTCCTAATATCCTCAGCTCCTCCTCATCCCACCTAATATCCTCAGCTCCTCCCCACCCCACCTAATATCCTCAGCTCCTCCCCACCCCTCCTAATATCCTCAGCTCCTCCACACCCCACCTAATATCCTCAGCTCCTCCCCAACCCACCTAATATTCTCAGCTCCTCCCCACCCCACCTAATATCCTCAGCTCCTCCCCACCCCACCTAATATCATCTGCTCCTCCCCACCCCACCTAATATCCTTAGCTCCTCAACTCCTCATCTAATATCCTCAGATCCTCCCCACCCCACCAAATATCCTCAGCTCCTCCCCACACCACCTAATATCCTCAGCTCCTCCCCAGCCCACCTAATATCCACAGCTCCTCCCCACCCAACCTAATATCCTCAGCACCTCCCCACCCCACAAAATATCCTCAGCTCCTCCCCACCCCACCTAATATCATCAGCTCCTCCCCAACCCACATAATATCCGCAGCTGCTCACCTCCCCAACTACTCTCCTCAGCTCCACCCCAACCCACCTGATATCCTCAACACCTCCCCACCCCACCTAATATCCTCAGCTCCTCCCCACCCCTCCTAATATCCTCAGCTCCTCCCCAACCCACTTAATATCCTCAGCTCCTCCCCACCCCAACTAATATCCTCTGCTCCTACCCACGCCAACAATAAAGGAAGGAATCACTGTAATACAGAGAAATGATATTGGGTCAAAGGATCAAGATAATGAAACAGTTTGGGTCGAGATAAGGAATAATAAGGGGGAAAAAACACTAGTGGGAGTATTATATCGGCCTCCTAATAGTTGCAACTCTGCTGGAAGAAGTAATAATCAGGAAATAGTTGGGGCATGTAATAAGGGCACAGCTATAATTAAGGGGGATTTTAACGATCATATTAACTGGACAAATCAAATTGGGCAAGGCAACCTTGAGGAAGAGTTTATTGAGTGTATTAGGGATGGATGTCTTGAGCAGTATGTAACTATTCCTACAAGGGGGCAAGCAGCCTTGGACCTGGTCCTGTGTAATGAGTCAGGATTATTTAATTATGTCCTAGTTAAGGATCCCCTTGGAATGAGTGACCATAACATGGTTGAATTCCATATCCAATTAGAGGGTGTGAAGGTTGGTTCTCAAACAAGCGTACTGACCTTGAATAAAGGAGACTATGTTGGTATGAGAGCGGAATTGATTAAAGTGGACTGGGAAAATAGATTAAAGGGTAAGACGGTACATGAGCAGTGGTGTTCATTTAAGGAGTTATTTTACAACTTTCAAAAAAAATATATTCCACTGAGGAAAAAAGGGTGTAAAAGAAATGACAGCCATCCGTGGCTAAGTAAAGAAATTAAGGATAGTATCCGACTAAAAACAAGGACATATAAGGTAGCCAAACTTAGTGGGGGATAGAAGATTGGGAAGTCTTCAAAAGACAGCAAAAAGTAACTAACGGATTGATTAAGAAAGGGAAGATAGATTATGAAAATAAATTAGCAAAAAATATAAAAACAGATAGCAAGAGTTTCTATAGTTATATAAAAAGAAAAAGGGTGGCTAAGGCAAACATAGGTGCCTTAGAGAATGAGACCGGGAAATTAATGGTGGGAAACATGGAGATTGCAAAAATACTGTACAAATATTTTGTTTCAGTCTTTATGGTAGAGGACACTAAAAATATCCCAACACTGGACAAACAGGGGGCTCTAGGGGGGGAGGAGCTAAATACGATTAAAATCACGAAGGAATTGGTACTCAGTAAAATAATGGGACTCAAGGCGGATAAATCCCCTGGACCTGATGGCTTACATCCTAGGGTCCATAGATTACATAGATTACATAGAAGATAGGAGCAGGAGTAGGCCATCCGGCCCTTCGAGCCTGCTCCGCCATTTAATGAGATCATGGCTGATCCTCCAATTCAGTATCCCGTCCCCGCCTTCTCTCCGTAACCCTTAACCCCTTTTGCCTGTAGAAATATATCTAATTCCCTCTTAAATATATTTAATGAGCTGGCGTACACTGCCCTCTGTGGCAATGAGTTCCACAGGTTCACCACCCTCTGAGTGAAGAAATTCCCCCTCATTTCTGTCCTAAATGGTTTAGCCCTTATCCTTAAATTATGTCCTCTAGTTCTGTTCTCACCCGCCAAGGGAAACATTCCTTCTGCATCTAGTCTGTCTAGACCTGTCAGAATTTTATACACTTCTATGAGGTCCCCTCTCAATCTTCTAAACTCCAGTGTGTACATCCCTAAACTACATAGTCTCTCCTCATAGGTCAATCCCGCCATTCCTGGTATCAGCCTGGTGAATCGCCGCTGCACCCCCTCCATGGCAAGAACATCTTTCCTCAGATGAGGCGACCAAAACTGTACACAGTACTCGAGGTGTGGTCTCACCAGTGTCCTGTACAGCTGCAGCAAGGTATCCCTGTTCCTGTATTCCAACCCTTTTGCTATGAAGGCCAGCATACCGTTTGCCTTCTTGACCGCCTGTTGCACCTGCATGCTCGCCTTCAGTGACTGGTGTACAAGAACACCCAGGTCTCTCTGTACTTCCCCCTCTCCCAATTTATTGCCATTTAAATAATAATTTGCCCTCCCGTTCCTGCACCCAAGGTGGATAACTTCGCACTTGTCCACATTATAGTGCATCTGCCATTTATCCGCCCAATCACCCAGTCTGTCCAAATCGCTCTGGAGCTTCCTGGTCTCCTCCTCTGAGCCCACCCCCCCTCCTAGTTTAGTGTCGTCTGCAAATTTGGAAATGCTGCATCCGACTCCCTGATCCAGGTCATTAATGTAAATTGTGAACAGCTGGGGACCCAGGACAGATCCCTGTGGTACCCCACTTGTTACTGCCTGCCATTCAGAAAATGAGCCGTTTATTCCAACTCTCTGTTTTCTATCTGACAGCCAGTTCTCTATCCACGTCAATACTTTCCCCTTTATCCCATGAGCTTCAATTTTCCATGCTAATCTTTTATGTGGGACCTTATCGAAGGCCTTTTGGAAGTCCAGGTACACCACATCTACTGGCTCTCCCCCATCTATTTTACCAGTTACTCCCTCAAAAAATTCCAATAGATTAGTCAAGCACGATTTACCCTTTGTAAATCCATGTTGACTCTGTCCTATCCTGTCCCCATTTGCTAAGTGCTCCGCTATTTCATCCTTAATGATGGACTCCAGCATTTTGCCCACAACTGATGTAAGGCTTACAGGTCTGTAATTACCTGCTTTTTCCCTACCCCCCTTTTTGAATAGTGGGGTAACGTTAGCTACCCTCCAATCCATGGGCACTGTTCCCGAGTCTAATGAATTCTGAAAAATCATACTTAGTGCATCCGCTATCTCTAGGGCCACCTCCTTCAGTACCCTAGGATGCATGTTATCAGGCCTTGGGGATTTGTCCGCCTTCAATCCCTTTAGCTTCCTTAACACCATATCCTTAGAGATATTGATTTGCGTCAGTTCCTCCTTTGCCAATGTCCCTATTTTTCCCGATATCCCAGGGAGGTTTTTTGTGTCTTCCTTCGTAAAGACTGACCCAAAGTATGCATTTAGTTGGTCTGCCATTTCCTTATTTCCCGTTATATATTCCCCCGTATCTGACTGCAATGGACCAACTTTGGTTTTCACCAGTCTTTTCCTCTTGATATACTTATAAAAGCTTTTGGAGTTAGTTTTTATATTTTCCGCCAGCTTGCTTTCGTAAGCTATTTTGCCCCTCTTGATTAAGCCCTTTGTCCTCCTTTGCTCTATCTTAAACTGTTCCCAATCTTCCGCTCTGGCGCTTTTTTTGGCTATTTTATACGCCCTATCTTTGGATTTTATGCTGTCTCTAATTTCCCCTGTTATCCACGGTTGAGTCACCTTTTTAGATTTCCTTTTATGCCAGATTGGTATAAACAATTTTTGCAATTTTGTCCAGAGGGAAGTGCCAATAGGGATTGTGGATGCTTTGGTAATAATTTTCCAAAATTGCCTGGACTCAGCAAAGGTCCCGGCAGATTGGAAAACTGCTAATGTAACACCCTTATTTAAAAAGGGTAGTAGGCAGCAGGCTGGAAATTATACATCAGTTAGCCTAACATCTGTGCTGGGTAAAATTTTGGAGTCTAATAATAAGGAGACAGTAACGGAACATTTACATAAACATAATTTAATAGGACAAAGTCAGCATGGCTTTATGAAGGGGAAGTCATGTCTGACAAATTTGCTTGAGTTCTTTGAGGACATAACGTACAGGGTGGATAAAGGGGAACCAGTGGACGTAGTGTATTTAGACTTCCAGAAGGCATTCCACAAGGTGCCACATAAAAGATTATTGCTCAAGATAAAAAAATCACTGGATTGGGGGTAATATTCTGGCATGGGTGGAGCATTGGCTATCTAACAGGAAGCAGAGAGTTGGGATAAATTGTTCATTCTCGGACTGGCAACCAGTAGCCAGTGGTGTTCCGCAGGGGTTGGTGCTAGGTCCCCAACTCTTTACAATCTATATTAACGATTTGGAGGAGGGGACCGAGTGTAACATATCAAAGTTTGCAGATGATACAAAGATGGGAGGGAAAGTAGAAAGTGAGGAGGACATAAAAAACCTACAAGTGGATATAGACAGGCTGGGTGAGTGGGCGGAGATTTGGCAGATGCAATACAATATTGGAAAATGTGAGGTTATGCACTTTGGCAGGAAAAATCAGAGAGCAAGTTATATCTTAATGGCGAGAAACTGGAAAGTACTGCAGTACAAAGGGATCTGGGGGTCCTAGTGAAAGAAAATCAAAAAGTTAGTATGCAGGTGCAGCAGGTGATCAAGAAGGCCGACGGAATGTTGGCTTTTATTGCTAGGGGGATAGATTATAAAAACAGGGAGGTATTGCTGCAGTTATATAAGGTATTGGTGAGACCGCACCTGAAATACTGCATCCAGTTCTGGTGTCCATACTTAAGTAAAGACATACTTGCTCTCGAGGCAGTACAAAGAAGGTTCACTCGGTTAATCCTGGGGATGAGGGGCTGGACATATGAGGAGAGGTTGAGTAGATTAGAACTCTACTCATTGGAGTTCAGAAGAATGAGAGGCGATCTTATTGAAACATATAAGATTGTGAAGGGGCTTGATTGGGTGGATACGGTAAGGATGTTCCCAAGGATGGGTGAAACTAGAACTATTGGGCATAATCTTAGAATAAGGGGCTGCTCTTTCAAAACTGAGATGAGGAGAAACTTCTTCACTCAGAGGGTAGTAGGTCTGTGGAATTTGCTGCCCCAGGAAGCTGTGGAAGCTACATCATTAACTAATTTAAAACAGAAATAGACAGCTTCCTGGAAGTAAAGGGAATTAGGGGTTACGGGGAGCGGGCAGGAAATTGGATATGAGGCTGAGTTCGGATCGTTCAGGGCCCTGTGGGTGGCAGAGCGGGCCCAGGGGCTGAGTGGCCGGGTCCTGCTCCTACTTCTTGTGTTCTTTAGATTTGAGGTTAGGATCAGATCAGCCATGATCTCATTGAATGGCGGATCAGGCTCGAGGGGCCGATTGGCCTACTCCTGCTCCTATTTCTTATGTTCTTATATGCCCAAGTCAGGATAGTGTTTGACTTGGAGGGGAACTGGGAGGTGATGGTGTTCCCATGCACCTGCTGCCCTTGTCCTTCTTGGTGGTGGAGGTCGCGTGTTTGGGAGGTGCTGTCAAAGTTCTAGTCGAGTTGCAGATGTCTCCGCCTCCGCCGCATCTGCTCTGATGATGCCACCTTCCATACCAGTGCTTCCGACATGTCTTCCTTTTTCCTCAACCGAGGATTCCCCTCTACCGTGGTCGACACGGCCCTCGACCGTGTCCGTTCTATCTCCCGCACTTCTGCCCTCACCCCTGCCCCTCCCTCCCGGAACCACGATAGGGTTCCCCTTGTCCTCACCTTTCACCCCACCAGCCTCCACATTCAACGGATCATCCTCCGCCATTTCCGCCACCTCCAGCGTGATCCCACCACCAAACACATCTTCCCCTCACCTCCCCTTTCAGCATTCCGCAGGGACCGCTCCCTCCGCGACACCCTAGTCCACTCCTCTACCACCCCCAGCACCCCTTCCCCTTCGCCCGGCACCTTCCCGTGCACGCGCAGGAGATGCAACACATGCCCTTACACCTCCCCTCTTCCCACTGTCCAGGGCCCCAAACACCCCTTCCAGGTGAAACAGCGATTTACTTGTACTTCCTGCAATTTAGTATACTGTATTCGCTGCTCACGATGTGGTCTCCTCTACATTGGGGAGACCAAACGCAGATTGGGTGACCGCTTTGCGGAACACCTCCGTTCAGTCCGTAAGGGGGACCCCGAGCTCCCGGTGGCCTGTCACTTTAATTCACCGCTTCACTCCCACTCTGACCTCACCGTCCTCGGCCTATTACACTGTTCCATGGAAGCGCAGCGTAAGCTCGAGGAACAGCACCTCATCTTTCGTTTAGGCACGCTACAGCCCTCTGGACTCAATATCGAGTTCAACAATTTTAGATCATAACCTCAGCTCCAATCACATTTATATTTTATTTTTTCCACCCTTTTATTTGCCCCCCCCACCTTTTTTTTCCTCCTAGAAGCTGGCAGCTGTCCTTCATTCTGCCAGTGGATTTCACACTTCTTTCAGCCTTAATCTGTCACATTAACACCACCTCTAGCCTTGCATATCTCTTAATGTCTCTTCCTCTCCCCCTTTGTTCTTTTATCCCCTCCCCCTTTTCCCAGCTTTACTCTGGCCTTAAATCTATTTGATTTCCAGCTCTTCACAGTTCTGACGAAAGGTCATCGACCTGAAACGTTAACTCTCTTTCTCTCTCCACGGATGCTTGCCTGGCCTGCTGAGTTTTTCCAGCATTTTCTGTTGTTATTGCAGATGTATAAAGTCGCTCTCCTTCACCCCTCCCCCTTCCACCTCACTCTCTCTCCTCCCATAGAGGCCAGAGTCTTGTGTAGGCCCAGACCGGGTGGCGGGTTCCCTTTCCTGAAGGACATTAGTGAACCAGTTGGGTTTTTACGACAATCCGGCAGCTTTCGTGGTCACTTGTTTCTAGTGCCGGCCGCACAAATTCCCAGATTCATTCAGCTCAATTTCACAATCGGCCTTTGTGTTTTTGTGGGTTCTCTCTCACCCTCCCTTTTTCCTGTTTCAAATTAATTTTACAGGGTGTTAGAAGGGGAGGATTTGCAGACGGGAAACTCAAACCAAACATCACTTCAGGATCTGACAGAGTCGCTCAATTAATCAGGACCTTTGAGCTTTTATAAGTATATCAAGAGGAAAAGACTGGTGAAAACCAAAGTTGGTCCATTGCAGTCAGATACGGGGGAATATATAACGGGAAATAAGGAAATGGCAGACCAACTAAATGCATACTTTGGGTCAGTCTTTACGAAGGAAGACACAAAAAACCTCCCTGGGATATCGGGAAAAATAGGGACATTGGCAAAGGAGGAACTGACGCAAATCAATATCTCTAAGGATATGGTGTTAAGGAAGCTAAAGGGATTGAAGGCGGACAAATCCCCAGGGCCTGATAACATGCATCCTAGGGTACTGAAGGAGGTGGCCCTAGAGATAGCGGATGCACTAAGTATGATTTTTCAGAATTCATTAGACTCGGGAACAGTGCCCATGGATTGGAGGGTAGCTAACGTTACCCCACTATTCAAAAAGGGGGGTAGGGAAAAAGCAGGTAATTACAGACCTGTAAGCCTTACATCAGTTGTGGGCAAAATGCTGGAGTCCATCATTAAGGATGAAATAGCGGAGCACTTAGCAAATGGGGACAGGATAGGACAGAGTCAACATGGATTTACAAAGGGTAAATCGTGCTTGACTAATCTATTGGAATTTTTTGAGGGAGTAACTGGTAAAATAGATGGGGGAGAGCCAGTAGATGTGGTGTACCTGGACTTCCAAAAGGCCTTCGATAAGGTCCCACATAAAAGATTAGCATGGAAAATTGAAGCTCATGGGATAAAGGGGAAAGTATTGACGTGGATAGAGAACTGGCTGTCAGATAGAAAACAGAGAGTTGGAATAAACGGCTCATTTTCTGAATGGCAGGCAGTAACAAGTGGGGTACCACAGGGATCTGTCCTGGGTCCCCAGCTGTTCACAATTTACATTAATGACCTGGATCAGGGAGTCGGATGCAGCATTTCCAAATTTGCAGACGACACTAAACTAGGAGGGGGGTGGGCTCAGAGGAGGAGACCAGGAAGCTCCAGAGCGATTTGGACAGACTGGGTGATTGGGCGGATAAATGGCAGATGCACTATAATGTGGACAAGTGCGAAGTTATCCACCTTGGGTGCAGGAACGGGAGGGCAAATTATTATTTAAATGGCAATAAATTGGGAGAGGGGGAAGTACAGAGAGACCTGGGTGTTCTTGTACACCAGTCACTGAAGGCGAGCATGCAGGTGCATCAGGCGGTCAAGAAGGCAAACGGTATGCTGGCCTTCATAGCAAAAGGGTTGGAATACAGGAACAGGGATACCTTGCTGCAGCTGTACAGGGCACTGGTGAGACCACACCTCGAGTACTGTGTACAGTTTTGGTCGCCTCATCTGAGGAAAGATGTTCTTGCCATGGAGGGGGTGCAGCGGCGATTCACCAGGCTGATACCAGGAATGGCGGGATTGACCTATGAGGAGAGACTATGTAGTTTAGGGATGTACACACTGGAGTTTAGAAGATTGAGAGGGGACCTCATAGAAGTGTATAAAATTCTGACAGGTCTAGACAGACTAGATGCAGAAGGAATGTTTCCCTTGGCGGGTGAGAACAGAACTAGAGGACATAATTTAAGGATAAGGGCTAAACCATTTAGGACAGAAATGAGGGGGAATTTCTTCACTCAGAGGGTGGTGAACCTGTGGAACTCATTGCCACAGAGGGCAGTGTACGCCAGCTCATTAAATATATTTAAGAGGGAATTAGATATATTTCTACAGGCAAAAGGGGTTAAGGGTTACGGAGAGAAGGCGGGGACGGGATACTGAATTGGAGGATCAGCCATGATCTCATTAAATGGCGGAGCAGGCTCGAAGGGCCGGATGGCCTACTCCTGCTCCTATCTTCTATGTATCTATGTATCTATGGAAGCAGAAAGCACCGTTCAGAGCGGGGGGAAACTGTACACGTGTTCTGTGTGTGGACGAGGCTTCAGCCGATCCTCTGACCTGGCGAGACACAAGCGCAGTCACACCGGGGAGAGGCCGTTCACCTGCACTGAGTGTGGGAAGGGATTCACTCGATCATCCAACCTGCTGACACACCAGCGAGTTCATTCTGGGGAGAGGCTGTTCACCTGCTCCGAGTGTGGGAACGGATTCACTCGGTCATCCAACCTGCTGACACATCAGCGAGTTCACAAGTGACTGCAGGTGTTGGATTCTGCTGTTATTGCTGCTGTTAATCACATCCTGAACTGAATCGTGTTCACACTGACAGCTGGGGTTTGTTTCTGCTGATATTAATAACCCCTGTAACTGGGCCGGAGTTTAAATTTTTGGATATATGTCAAATAAATCAGCTTTGCTTTAAACACATTGTTGTGGATTTTTGTCGTTCCCACCTGAGTGTTTAGCATCACCTGGCTGGAGCTCAGAAAGGACAATCTGGGGGGAGGATCGTACGGCGGGAACAGAACTACAGCCTGGACACAGTCCTTCAGGGCCACACTGAGAGGGACAAACTGCACTTTGGTCTTTCTCGTCTATCTTCACTGAAAGGAAAGTTGCCGGGCAGATTAAGAACATAAGAAAAGATCATAGAAATTAGGAGCAGGAGTAAGTCACACAGCCCCTCGAGCCTGCTCCGCTATTCAATAAGATCATGGCTGATCACCCACCTCAACTCCACTTTCCCGCCCGATCTCCATATCCCTTGATTCCCCTAGAGTCCAAAAATCTATCTATCTCAGCCTTGAATATACTCAAAGACTCAGCATTCACAGCCCTCTGGGGCAGAGAATTCCAAAGATTCACAGCCCTCTGAGTGAAGAAATTCCTCCTCATCTCAGTCTGAAATGGCCGACCCCTTATCCTGAGACTATGCCCCCTATTTCTAGACACTCCAGCCAGGGGAAACAATCTCTCAGCATCTACCCTGTCAATCCCCTTCAGAATCTTGTATGTTTCCATGAGATCACCTCTCATTCTTCTAAACTCCAGAGAGGAGCGGCCCATTCTACACAATCTCTCATCATAGGACAGCCCTCTCATCCCAGGAATCAATCTAGAGAACCTTCGTTGCACCGCCTCCAAGGCAAGTATATCCTTCCTTAGATAAGGAGACCAATACTGTGCACAGTACTCCAGGTGTGGTCTCACCAAGGCCCTGTACAATTGTAGCAATTCTTCCTTACTCTTATACTCTATCCCCTTGCAATAAAGGCCAACATGTCATTTGCCTTCCTTATTGCTTGCTGTACCTGCATGCTAGCTTTCTGTGTTTCTTGCACGAGGACACCCAAATCTCTCTGAGCACCAATATTTGAAAGTTTATCACCATTTTAAAAATATTCTGTTTTTCTATTCTTCCTACCAAAGTAAATAATCTCACATTTCCCGACATTATACTCCATCTGCCACCTTACTGCCCACTCACTTAGTCTATCTATATCCCTTTGCAGACCTATATCCCTTTAATCTTAAGGCCTGTAAGGAATGTGTCCCAGCTGCTCTCTTCCATGGGTCAGAGCTCCTGGGCACGGAACAGAAGGCTCCTTTACAACTGTGTTTAAAGTCAGGAAGAACAACGGTGAATGCTGGAAACATGCTGTCAAATCAGAGATTGGTGTCAAACTGCGATCTGTTCCTGACTGAAAGTGAAACGGCAGGGTTAAGTTTCCAGTCTAAAAATGACTGGTAATTATTCCACGAAGATTTAATTTGTGTGTGTGAGACAGTCCTGAGTCTATCATTCTAAGGCAGGTGTTAGCTCATTTAAAATAATCCTGTTTAAAATAAATTGGTTAAAGTCTGCATTAAAATAGCAGAGGGAGGAGTTCACAGGAGCCTGTTAACTGCTGGTACAATTATACAACAGACATTTGATCTCCACATAAAGAAGGACCTGCAGCGTGTTTCCAGGAATTCCCTGTTTTATTGATGTGTGCGTGTTAGACACAAGGATAACTAAAAATACAGGACCCGGAACATCCACGGGGTGCGATCCCGACAGTTACTCTGGGATCACTCCCGCTGCGGAACTCCAGCACTGACCCTGCTGAAGGTTGTACAAATGTGAGAAGTCGCACAACACCAGGTTATAGTCCAACAGTTTTATTTGAAATCACAAGCTTTCGGAGCGCTGCTCCTTCGTCAGGTGAAGTGAAGAGATGTATATCGGCACAGCATATATAGTCAGAGAATACTGCCAGACGATTACAATTAATCTTTCGAACTGCCCTTTATCACACCTCAGCAGAGAGACAATCACGGCAATCAAAGGTGTGAAAGGTTGTCGGCTCAGGGTGAGAAAGCTGGGTTTCAGTATCCTGACACATATATGGTGAGGAATCAGAGCAATTCTTACTAAGGAACCGTCTGAGGTTTTATCCACCGGGATGAGATGGGATGGGATGATTGATTGATTTATTTATTTAATGGTTTGAAGCATCGGTCTAGTCTTGTTAATAACTGTCAGAAGCTGTGCGCAATGTCTAATTGATGTGGGATTATGTGGGTAATATCTGTGTTGAAAGGACGGGGTGAACCTTGTAACAATCCCCCAGAGATGAGCTGGGATTGAGGGACAGGACTGAAGGTGAGCATTAGTGCCCTGCACTTTGTACTAATTAGTGACAGACTCTGTGTGTTAATGTTTACTAATTCACACTTGTGTTGTGCTGTGCCGATTGCTCCCAGTTTGTGAATGTTCAGGATTGTTTTTGCTGCAGTATTTTCTATTGAGCTTTGGCGGGACCCACTGATTGGGTGAGACAGAGCCTGGAACCGTGACCTCACAGCAGCGCCGGATGGATGGCCGCAGGGTCCTAATGCCCACTTGGTGCACCAGCTCTCTGCGGCTTCAGAGCAACAACTGAAAAGAGCCTCACAAAGTGTTTGCTGTGTGTGTGTGTACAAAGCTCATCATTCTTAATGTGTGCAAGCACATTCCACAGAGAGAAATCATGATCTTCACCCATTACTGATCAGCATTTTATTTACTTTATTCACAGTGTAACTTCAGAGCGTTGAATCCCTTTAACATTTATTGGTAACCCATTGTCTTGTGGGCTCTTGTTTAGAAAGTGATGTCACAATGACCATTCCGTTCCCAAGGTGAGCCTGTCTGACCGCAGTATTCAGTGGGAAAGGGGATTAAATCACACCGAGGATAATGAGCAGCCACCCACCAGTCTCTACACTTTATTGTCCAGTGATCACCTCACCATCACACAGAAGCTCCTGGTATAAACTTCCAGTGGGTGATGCTCGGTGCAAGTGATGGTAAAAATGAAACTGTACCTGGACCTGACATCCCTCTCCACAGCCCCAGGACAGGTACAGCACGGGTTAGATACAGAGTAAAGCTCCCTCTACACTGTCCCATCAAACACTCCCAGGGCAGGTACAGCACGGGTTAGATACTGAGTAAAGCTCCCTCTACACTGTCCCCATCAAACACTCCCAGGACAGGTACAGCACGGGTTAGATACAGAGTAAAGCTCCCTCTACACTGTCCCATCAAACACTCCCAGGGCAGGTACAGCACGGGTTAGATACTGAGTAAAGCTCCCTCTACACTGTCCCATCAAACACTCCCAGGGCAGGTACAGCACGGGTTACATACAGAGCAATCAGAGTAAAGCTCACTTTACACTGTCCCATCAAAAACTCCCAGGACAGGTACAGCACGGGTTAGAGACAGAGTAAAGCTCCCTCTACACTGTCCCATCAGACACTCCCAGGGCAGGTACAGCACAGGTTAGATAGAGTAAAAAGAGTAAAGCTGCCTTTACACTGTCCCATCAAACACTTCCAGGGCAGGTACAGCACGGGTTAGATAGAGTAAACAGAGTAAAGCGCCCTCTGCACTGTCCCATCAAACACTCCCAGGACAGGTGCAGCACGGGTTAGACAGAGTAAACAGAGTAAAGCTCCCTCTACACTGTCCCATCAAACACTCCCAGGGCAGGTACAGCACGGGTTAGATACAGTGTAAAGCTCCCTCTACACTGTCCCATCAAACATTCCCAGGACAGGGACAGCACGGGTTAGATACATAGTAAACAGAGTAAAGCTCCCTTTACACTGTCCCATCATACACTCCCAGGGCAGGTACAACACGGATTAGATACAGAGTAAAGCTCCCTCTACAGTTTCCCATCAAACACTCCCAGGGCAGGTACAGCATGGATTAGACACTGAGTAAAGCTCCCCCTACACTGTCCCATCAAACTCTCCCAGGACAGGTACAGCACGGGTTAGATACAGAGTAAACAGAGTAAAGCTCCCTCTACACTGTCCCATGAATCACTCCGAGAGCAGGTACAGCAGGGGTTAGATACAGAGTAAAGCTCCCTCTACACTGGCCCATCAAACACTCCCAGGGCAGGTACAGCACGGGTTAGATACAGAGTAAAGCTCCCTCTACACTGTCCCATCAATCACTCCCAGGACAGGTACAGCACGGGTTCGATACAGAGTAAAGCTCCCTCTACACTGTCGCATCAAACACTCGCAGGGCAGGTACAGCTGGGGTTAGATACGGAGTAAAGCTCCCTCGACACTGTCCCATCAAACATGCCCAGTGCAGGTACAGCACGGGTGAGAGACAGAGTAAAGCTCCCTCTAGACTGTCCCATCAAACACTCCCAGGGCAGGTACAGCATGGGTTAGATACAGAGTAAAGCTCCCACTACATTGTCCCATCAAACACTCCCAGGGCAGGTGCTGCACGGGTTAGATACAGAGTAAAGCTCCCTCTACACTGTCCCATCAAACACTCCCAGGGCAGGTACAGCACGGGTTAGCTACAGAGTAAAGCTCCCTCGACACTGTACCATCAAACACTCCCAGGTTTTGAGGATGTTACTAGCAGGTTAGATAAAGGGGAACCAGTGGATGTAGTATATTTGGATTTGCAAAAGGTATTCGATAAGGTGCCACATAAAAAGTTGCTACGCAAGATATGGGCTCATGGGGTTGTGGGTAATATATTAGCATGGATAGAGGATTGGTTAATGGGCAGAAATCAGGGAGTGGGGATAAATGGTTCATTTTCCGTTTGGCAGGCTGCAACTAGTGGGGTGTTGCAAGAATCAGTGCTTGGGCCTCAGCTATTTATAATCTGTATCAATGACTTTGATGAGGGGACCGAGTGCAATGTATCCAAGATTGCTGATGATTCAAAGCTAGGTGGGACAGTAAGCTGTGAGGAGGACACAAGGAGCCTGCAAAGGGATATAGACAGGATAAGTGAGTGGGCAATAAGGTGGCAGGTGCAGTATAATGTGGAGAAACGTGAGATTATTCACTTTGGTAGGAACTACAGAAAAACAGAATATTTTTCATACGGTGAGAAACTATTAAAAGTTGGAGTTCAGAGAGATTTAGGTGTCCTCGTAGAGGAAACACAAAGATAGCATGAAGGTACAGCAAGTAATTAGGAAGGCAAATGGCATGTTGGCCATTATTGCAAGGGGGCTGGAGTACAAGAGTGAGGAAGTCTTGCTACAATTGTACAGGGACTTGGTGAGATCACACTTGGAGTTTTTGTCTCCTTATCTGCGGAAGGACATACATGCCTTGGAGGCGGTGCAACAAAGGTTGACTAGATTGATCCCTGGGATGAGAGGCTTGTCCTATGAGGAGAGATTGAGTAGATTGGGCCTATACTCTCTGTAATTTAGAAGAATGAGAGGTGATCTCATTGAAACATAAGATTCTGAGGGGGGATTGCGAGGTTTTTTCCCCCTGGGAGGAGAGTCGAGAAGTTAGTGCTGTTGGGGAGGGTTCAAATTAACCTGGCAGGGGGATGGGCGCCAGGATGCAGCATTAGAAAGGAGAAACAAAGGATTGGGAGAGACAGAGTGCATTATAGTAAGACAGAGTAAGGTAATAGATGGGATCAGACTAAGAGAGAATACAAGAAGGTCTAAGATAGGTTTACAGTGCATGTGTGTAAACGCACGAAGCGTGGTAAATAAGGTTGGTGAGCTGCAGGCGCAGATAGCCACATGGAAATATGATGTCGTGGTGATAACGGAAACCTGGCTCAAAAAAGGGCAGGATTGGGTCCTAAATATTCCTGGATATAACGGGCACTTGGAGAGGTTTAAGCTAATCAAGGAGAGCCAACACGGATTTGTAAAAGGCAGATCGTGTTTGACTAATCTAATTGAATTTTTTGATGAAGTAACAGGGAGGATTGATGAAGGGAATGCAATGGATGTTGTCTACATGGATTTTCGGACGGCGTTTGACAAAGTACCACACAGAAGGCTGGTTAACAAAATGGAGGCTCATGGAATAGGTTGGTCAGTGGCAGCTTGGATAAGGAATTGGCTTAAGGACAGAAAACAGCGAGTTGTAGTAAATGGCTGTTTTTCAGACTGGAGGATGGTAGACAGTGGTGTTCCCCAAGGGTCAGTGCTGGGGCCACTGCTTTTTTTGATATATATAAATGACCTGGATATTGGAATACAGAGTAGAATTTCTAAATTTGCCGATGACACCAAACCCGGGGGTGTGGCAAACAGAGAGGTGGATACCAATCGACTGCAACAGGACATAGAAAGGCTAGCAGAATGGGCAGACAAGTGGCAGATGGAATTTAATACAGAAAAGTGTGAGGTGATGCATTTTGGCAGAAGGAACAGGGAGAGGCAATATAAACTTAATGGCACAGTTTTAAGAGTGTGCAGGGACAGAGGGCTGCCTTTAAAGAGGAGATGGTTCGGGTACAGTCAAGGTACATTCACACGAGGGGAAAAGGTAGGACAATCAAAGCCAGAGCTCCTTGGATGACGAAAGAGATAGGGAGTAAGATGAAGCAGAAAAAGGGGGAGTATGACAGATGTCAGGTTGAGAATACAAGTGAGAACCAGGCTGAATATAGAACGTTCAGAGGGGAAGTGGTAAAGGAAATAAGAGGGGCAAAGAGAGAGTATGAGAATGGACTGGCAACTAACATAAAAGGCAATCCTAAAGTCTTCTATAGCGTATAAATAATAAACGAGCAGTAAGAGGAGGGGTGGGGCCGATTAGGGACCAAAAGGAGACCTATGCACGGAGGCAGATGACATGGCTGAGGTACCAAATGAGTACTTTGCATCTGTCTTTACCAAGGAAGAATATGCTGCCAAAGTCACAGTGAAAGAGGAGGTAGTTGAGATACTGGATGGGAGAAAAATTGATAAAGGGGAGGTACTAGAAAGGCTGGCTGTACTTAAAGTAGATAAGTCACCAGGACCAGATGGGATGCATCCCAGGATGCTGAAGAAGGTAAGGGTGAAAATTGCAGAGGTACTGACCATAATCTTCCAATCCTCCTTGGATACGGGGGTGGTGCCAGAGGACTGGAGAATTGCAAATGTTACACCCTTGTTCAAAAAAGGTTGTAAGGATAAACCCAGCAACTACAGGCCAGTCAGGTTAACCTCAATTGTGGGGAAGCTTTTAGAAACGATAATCCGGGACAAAATTAACAGTCACTTGGACAAGTGTGGATTAATTAAGGAAAGCCAGCACGGATTTGTCAAAGGCAAATCATGTTTAACTAACTTGATTGAGTTGTTTGATGAGGTAACAGAAACAGTTGATGAGGGTAATGTGGTTGATGTGGTGTACATGGACTTCCAAAAGGCGTTTGATAAAGTGCCACATAATAGGCTAGCCAGCAAAGTTGAAACCCATTGAATAAAAGGAACAGTGGCAGCATGGATACGAAATTGGCTAAGTGACAGGAAACAGAGAGTAGTGGTGAACAGTTGTTTTTCGGACTGGAGGAAGGTATACAGTGGTGTTCCCCAGGGGTCGGTTCTAGGATCACTGCTTTTCTTGATATATATTAATGACTTGGACATGGATGTACAGGGCACAATGTCAAAATTTGCAGATGACACAAAACTTGGAAGTATAGTGAACAGTGAGGAGGATAGTGATAGACTTCAAGAGGACAGAGACAGGCTGGTGGAATGGACGGACACGTGGCAGATGAAATTTAACACAGAAAAATGCGAAGTGATACATTTTGGTAGGAAGAACGAGGAGAGGCAATATAAACTAAAGGGTAGAATCCTAAAGTGGGTGCATGAACAGAGAGACCTGGGGGTTTATGTGCACAAATCGTTGACGGTGGCAGGGCAGGTTGAGAAAGCGGTTAAAAAATCTTATGGGAACCTGGGCTTTATATACATAGAATACATAGAACAGTACAGCACAGTACAGGCCCTTCGGCCCTCGATGTTGTGCCGAGCATTGTCCGAGACCAAGATCAAGCTATCACACTCCCTATCACTCTGGTGTGCTCCATGTGCTTATCCAATAACCGCTTGAAAGTTCCTAAAGTGTCCGACTCCACTATCACAGCAGGCAGTCCATTCCACACCCCAACCACTCTCTGAGTAAAGAATCTACCTCGGACATCCCTTCTATATCTCCCCCCATGCACCTTATAGTTATGCCCCCTTGTAACAGCTGCCTCTACCCGAGGAAATAGTCTCTGAACATCCACTCTATCTATCCCCCTCATCATCTTATAAACCTCTATTAAGTCGCCTCTCATCCTCCTCCGCTCTAAAGAGAAAAGCCCCAACTCCCTCAATCTTTCCTCATAAGACCTCCCCCCCAAACCAGGCAGCATCCTGGTAAATCTCCTTTGCACTCTTTCCAATGCTTCCACGTCCTTCCTATAGTGAGGTGACCAGAACTGCACACAATATTCCAAATGTGGTCTCACCAAGGTCCTGTACAGTTGCAGCATAACCTCACGGTTCTTAAACTCAAACCCTCTGTTAATAAACGGCAACACACCATAGGCCTTCTTTACTGCTCTATCCACTTGAGTGGCAACCTTCAGAGATCTGTGGATATGAACCCCCAGATCCCTCTGCTCCTCCACGTTCCTCAGAACCCTGCCATTGACCCTGTAATCCTTATTCAAATTTGCCCTACCAAAATGAATCACCTCGCACTTATCAGAGTTAAATTCCATCTGCCATTTTTCGGCCCAGCTCTGCATCCTATCAATGTCTCTTTGCAGCCTACAACTGCCCTCCACCTCATCCACTACTCCACCAATCTTGGTGTCATCAGCAAATTTACTGATCCACCCTTCAGTCCCCTCCTCCAAGTCATTGATAAAAATCACAAACAGCAGAGGACCCAGCACCGACCCCTGTGGCACACCGCTGGTAACTGGTCTCCAGTCCGAAAATGTTCCATCCACCACCACCCTCTGCCTTCTATGAGATAGCCAGTTACTTATCCAATCGGCCAAATTTCCCTCTATCCCACAACTCCTTACTTTCTTCATGAGACGACCATGGGGAACTTTATCAAACGCCTTACTAAAATCCATGTATACGACATCAACTGCTCTACCTTCATCTACACACTTAGTTACCTCCTCAAAGAATTCAATCAAATTTGTTAGGCAAGACTTACCCTTCACGAATCCGTGTTGACTATCCCTGATTAAGTTGCCCCTTTCCAAATGGTCATAAATCCTATCCCTCAGGACCTTTTCCATTATCTTACCAACCACCGAAGTAAGACTAACCGGCCTATAATTACCAGGGTCATTCCTATTTCCTTTCTTGAAGAGAGGAACAACATTCGCCACTCTCCAGTCCTCTGGCACCATCCCCGTGGACAGTGAGGACCCAAAGATCAAAGCCAGAGGCTCTGCAATCTCCTCCCTTGCCTCCCAAAGAATCCTAGGATATATCCCATCTGGCCCAGGGGACTTATCGACCCTCAGGTTCTTCAAAATTGCTAAAACATCTTCCCTCAGAACATCTACCACCTCCAGCCTATCCACCTTTATCACACTCTCATCCTCAAGAACATGGCCCCTCTCCTCGGTGAACACTGACGAAAAGTATTCATTCATCACCTCTCCTATCTCTTCTGACTCCATGCACAAGTTCCCACTACTGTCCTTGACCGGCCCTACCCTCACCCTGGTCATTCTTTTATTTCTCACATAAGAGTAAAAAGCCTTGGGGTTTTTCTTGATCCGACCCGCCAAAGACTTCTCATGCCCCCTCCTAGCTATCCTAAGCTCTTTTTTTAGCTCATTCCTTGCTACCTTGTACCCCTCAATCGACCCAACTGAACCTTGTTTTCTCATCCTTACATACGCTTCCTTTTTCCTCTTGACTAGACATTCAACCTCTTTTGTGAACCATGGTTCTCTCACTCGGCCATTTCCTCCCTGCCTGACAGGGACATACCTATCAAGGACACGCAGTAATTGCTCCATGAAAAAGCTCCACTTTTCGTTTGTGCCTTTCCCTGATAGTTTCTGTTCCCATCTTATACTCCCTAATTCTTGCCTAATCGCATCATAATTACCCCTCCCCCAATTATAAACCCTGCCCTGCCGTATGGCCCTATCCCTCTCCATTGCAATAGTGAAAGTTACCGAATTGTGGTCACTATCTCCAAAGTGCTCTCCCACATACAAATCAAACACTTGGCCCGGTTCATTACCCAGTACCAAATCCAACGTGGCCCCACCTCTTGTCGGCCTATCCACATATTGTGTCAGGAAACCCTACTGCACACACTGTGCAAAAACTATCCCATCCGAACTGTTTGACCTATAAAGGTTCCAATCAATATTTGGAAAGTTGAAGTCACCCATGACAACTACTCTGTGACCTCCACACCTATTCATAATCTGCTTTGCAATTTCTTCCTCCACATCTTTATTACTATTTGGGGGCCTGTAGAAAACTCCTAACAACGTGACCGCTCCTTTCCTATTTCTAACTTCAGCCCATATTACCTCAGACGGCAGATCCCCCTCGAACTGCCTTTCTGCCGCTGTTAAACTATCCTTGATTAACAATGCTACTCCTCCACCTTTCTTACCAACTTCCCTACTCTTACTGAAACATCTATACCCCGGAACTTCCAACAACCATTCCTGTCCCTGTTCTAACCATGTCTCCGTAATGGCCACCACATCGTAGTCCCAAGTACCAATCCACGCTCCAAGTTCTCCTACCTTATTCCGGATGCTCCTTGCATTGAAGTAGACACACTTCAAGCCATCTTCCTGTCTGCCGGTACATTCCTGCGACCTTGATACCCTCCTCAGTACCTCCCTACACTCACCACTGGCTCGTGGACTACAGCCCTTTTTCCCATCCCCCTGACAAATTAGTTTAAACCCCCCCGAAGAGCCGTAGCAAATTTCCCTCCCAGGATATTGGTGCCCCTCTGGTTCAGGTGCAAACCGTCCTGTTTGTACAGGTCCCACCTTCCCCAGAATGTGCTCCAATTATCCACATAACTGAAACCCTCCCCCCTACACCATCCCTGCAGCCACGTGTTTATCTGCACTCTCTCCCTGTTCCTCAACTCGCTAGCACGTGGCACCGGCAACAAACCAGAAATTACAACATGGTTTGTACTGGCTCTCAGCTTCCAACCTAGCTCCCTAAATTCCTGTTTTAAATCCCCGTCCCTTCTCCTACCTATGTCGTTGGTAACGATGTGTACCACGACTTGTGATTGTTCCCCTTCCCCTTTGAGGATTCTGAAAACACGGTCCGAGACGTCACGGACCCTGGCACCCGGGAGGCAACATACCATCCGTGAGTCTCTTTTGCTGCCACAGAACCTCCTATCTGTCCATCTGACTATTGAGTCCCCAATAACTATTGCTCTCCTGCTCTCCCCCCTTCCCTTCTGAGCCACAGGGACGGACCCAGCGCCGGAGATCCGGTCACCGTGGCTTACCACTGGTAAGTCGTCCCCCTCAACAGTATTCAAAGCGGTATACCTGTTACTGAGGGGAACGACCACAGAGGATCCCTGCACTGACTGCTTCCTCCTAGCCCCTCTCACCGTCACCCATCTATCTTCATGCTTTGGAGTAATTACATCCCTGAAGCTTCTATCTATGACCTCCTCTGCCTCCCGAATGATCCGAAGTTCATCCAGCTCCAGCTCCAGTTCCCCAACACGGTTTTCGAGGAGCTGGAGATGGGTGCACTTCCCACAGGTGTAATCAGCAGGGACACCTACGGCGTCCCTCACCTCAAACATTCTGCAGGAGGAACATTTCACTGCCTCCCCTGCCATCCCCTCCAGCTAACTTGCAGATTAAACTAGAACAAAAAAGAGCTTACATAGATACATAGAAGATAGGAGCAGGAGTAGGCCATCCGGCCCTTCGAGCCTGCTCCGCCATTTAATGAGATCATGGCTGATCCTCCAATTCAGTATCCCGTCCCCGCCTTCTCTCCGTAACCCTTAACCCCTTTTGCCTGTAGAAATATATCTAATTCCCTCTTAAATATATTTAATGAGCTGGCGTACACTGCCCTCTGTGGCAATGAGTTCCACAGGTTCACCACCCTCTGAGTGAAGAAATTCCCCCTCATTTCTGTCCTAAATGGTTTAGCCCTTATCCTTAAATTATGTCCTCTAGTTCTGTTCTCACCCGCCAAGGGAAACATTCCTTCTGCATCTAGTCTGTCTAGACCTGTCAGAATTTTATACACTTCTATGAGGTCCCCTCTCAATCTTCTAAACTCCAGTGTGTACATCCCTAAACTACATAGTCTCTCCTCATAGGTCAATCCCGCCATTCCTGGTATCAGCCTGGTGAATCGCCGCTGCACCCCCTCCATGGCAAGAACATCTTTCCTCAGATGAGGCGACCAAAACTGTACACAGTACTCGAGGTGTGGTCTCACCAGTGCCCTGTACAGCTGCAGCAAGGTATCCCTGTTCCTGTATTCCAACCCTTTTGCTATGAAGGCCAGCATACCGTTTGCCTTCTTGATCGCCTGTTGCACCTGCATGCTCGCCTTCAGTGACTGGTGTACAAGAACACCCAGGTCTCTCTGTACTTCCCCCTCTCCCAATTTATTGCCATTTAAATAATAATTTGCCCTCCCGTTCCTGCACCCAAGGTGGATAACTTCGCACTTGTCCACATTATAGTGCATCTGCCATTTATCCGCCCAATCACCCAGTCTGTCCAAATCGCTCTGGAGCTTCCTGGTCTCCTCCTCTGAGCCCACCCCTCCTCCTAGTTTAGTGTCGTCTGCAAATTTGGAAATGCTGCATCCGACTCCCTGATCCAGGTCATTAATGTAAATTGTGAACAGCTGGGGACCCAGGACAGATCCCTGTGGTACCCCACTTGTTACTGCCAGCCATTCAGAAAATGAGCCGTTTATTCCAACTCTCTGTTTTCTATCTGACAGCCAGTTCTCTATCCACGTCAATACTTTCCCCTTTATCCCATGAGCTTCAATTTTCCCTGCTAATCTTTTATGTGGGACCTTATCGAAGGCCTTTTGGAAGTCCAGGTACACCACATCTACTGGCTCTCCCCCATCTATTTTACCAGTTACTCCCTCAAAAAATTCCAATAGATTAGTCAAGCACGATTTACCCTTTGTAAATCCATGTTGACTCTGTCCTATCCTGTCCCCATTTGCTAAGTGCTCCGCTATTTCATCCTTAATGATGGACTCCAGCATTTTGCCCACAACTGATGTAAGGCTTACAGGTCTGTAATTACCTGCTTTTTCCCTACCCCCCTTTTTGAATAGTGGGGTAACGTTAGCTACCCTCCAATCCATGGGCACTGTTCCCGAGTCTAATGAATTCTGAAAAATCATACTTAGTGCAGCCGCTATCTCTAGGGCCACCTCCTTCAGCACCCTAGGATGCATGTTATCAGGCCCTGGGGATTTGTCCGCCTTCAATCCCTTTAGCTTCCTTAACACCATATCCTTAGAGATATTGACTTGCGTCAGTTCCTCCTTTGCAAATGTCCCTATTTTTCCCGATATCCCAGGGAGGTTTTTTGTGTCTTCCTTCGTAAAGACTGACCCAAAGTATGCATTTAGTTGGTCTGCCATTTCTTTATTTCCCGTTATATATTCCCCCGTATCTGACTGCAATGGGCCAACTTTGGTTTTCACCAGTCTTTTCCTCTTGATATACTTATAAAAGCTTTTGGAGTTAGTTTTTATATTTTCCGCCAGCTTGCTTTCGTAAGCTATTTTGCCCCTCTTGATTAAGCCCTTTGTCCTCCTTTGCTCTATCTTAAACTGTTCCCAATCTTCCGCTCTGGCGCTTTTTTTGGCTAATTTATACGCCCTATCTTTGGATTTTATGCTGTCTCTAATTTCCCCTGTTATCCACTTACCTGATAGTCACTCACCTCCTTTAGGTTAGAGGAGGTGGAAGGGTGGGGGACACTACAAGTGTAGTGTCTCGGGTTTAGGAACCGCCAAACTTATATACAGGTAAAAACTGATCACCTACCCAGCAACCACTGCGTCCCGCACTTTAAAAGCCTCTGTGGGCCTACCTGGTCGCCGCCGCCTCTCGAGTCCTCCGCCTCGCCGCAGCCGCTCCACCCAGGTCCGCCGCCTCTGTGGGCCTACCTGGTCGCCGCCGCCTCTTGAGTCCTCCGCCTCGCCGCAGCCGCTCCACCCAGGTCCGCCGCCTCTGTGGGCCTACCTGGTCGCCGCCGCCTCTGAGTCCTCCGCCTCGCCGCAGCCGCTCCACCCAGGTCCGCCGCCTCTGTGGGCCTACCTGGTCGCCGCCGCCTCTGAGTCCTCCGCCTCGCCGCAGCCGCTCCACCCAGGTCCGCCGCCTCTGTGGGCCTACCTGGTCGCCGCCGCCTCTTGAGTCCTCCGCCTCGCCGCAGCCGCTCCACCCAGGTCCGCCGCCTCTGTAGAGGCATAGAGTACAAAAGCAAGGAAGTTATGATGAACCTTTATAAAACACTGGTTCGGCCACAACTGCAGTATTGTGTCCAATTCTGGGCACCACACTTTAGGAAGGATGCAAAGGTTTAGAGAGGGTGCAGAAAAGATTTACAAGAATGGTTCCAGGGTTGAGGGACTTCAGTTACGTGGATAGAGTGGGGAAGCTGGGGTTGTTCTCCTTAGAGCAGAGAAGGTTGAGAGTAGATTTGATAGAGGTGTTCAAAATCATGAGGGGTCTGGACAGAGTAGAGAGAGAGAAACTGTTCCTATTGGTGGAAGGGTCGAGAACCAGAGGACACAGATTTAAGGTGATTGGCAGAAGAATCAAAGGAGACATGGGGAAAAACTTTTTACGCAGCGAGTGGTTAGGATCTGGAATGCACTGCCTGAAAGGGTGGTGGAGGCAGATTCAATCGTGGCTTTCAAAAGGGAATTGGATGAGTACCTGAAGGACAACAATTTGCAGGGCTACGAGGGAAGGGTGGGGGAGTGGGACTAGCTGAAGTGTTCTTGCAGAGAGCCGGCACGGGCACATTCTGTGCTGTAACCATTCTATGATTCTACCAACACGTTAAACCTTCATAGAATAATTACCGGTCATTTTTAGACTGGAAACTTAACCCTGCCTTTTCACTTTCAGTCAGGAACAGATCGCAGTTTGACACCTGGTGTGTCAGCAGGTGGGATGACTGAATGAATCCCTTCCCACACTCAGAGCAGGTGAACGGTCTCTCCCCAGTGTGAACTCGCTGGTGTTTCAGCAGGTGGGATGAACACGTGAATCCCTTCCCACGCTCGGAGCAGGTGAACGGCCTCTTCCTAGTGTGAACTTGCTGGTGTGTCAGCAGGGTGGATGACTGAGTGAATCCTTTCCCACACTCAGAGCAGATGAACGTTCTCTCCCCAGTGTGAACTCGCTGGTGTTTCAGCAGGTGGGATGAACACGTGAATCCCTTCCCACGCTCGGAGCAGGTGAACGGCCTCTTCCTAGTGTGAACTTGCTGGTGTGTCAGCAGGGTGGATGACTGAGTGAATCCTTTCCCACACTCAGAGCAGATGAACGTTCTCTCCCCAGTGTGAACTGGCTGGTGTGTCAGCAGGTTGGATGATCGAGTGAATCCCTTCCCACACTCAGTGCAGGTGAAAGGCCTCTCTTCAATGTGAACTCGCTGGTGTTTCAGAAGGTCGGAAGAACACGTGAATCCCTCTCCACACTCGGAGCAGGTGAACGGTATCTCCCCAGTGTGAGTGCGCTGGTGTACAGTGAGGTGAGATGATCGCCTGAACCCAGTCCCACAGTGAGAGCACCTGAACGGTCTCTCGTCAGTGTGAACACTTTGATGGCGTGTCAGCTCCCTGTAACTTTTATAGCACTTCCCGCAGTCCGGGCATTTAAAAGGTCTCTCGTCAGTGTGAACTCGCTGGTGTGTCAGCAGGTTAGATGAATTAGCGGATCCCTTCCCACACTCAGAGCAGGTGAACGGCCTCTCCCCCGTGTGACTGCGCTTGTGTCTCGACAGGCCATAGGATCGGCTGAAGCCTCGTCCACACACAGAACACGTGTACGGTTTCTCCCCGCTCTGAACGGTGCTTTCTGCTTCCATGTTCAAAGGTCCTGATGAATTGAGCAACTCTGTCAGATCTTGAAGTGATGTTTGGTTTGAGTTTCCCGTCTGCAAATCCTCCCCTTCTAATACCCTGTAAAATTAATTTAAAACAGGAAAAAGGGAGCGTGAGAGAAAACCCACAAAAACACAAAGGCAGGTTGTGAAATTGAGCTGAATGAATCTGGGAATTTGTGGGGCCGGCACTAGAAAAAAGTGACCATGAAAGCTGCCAGATTGTCTTAAAAAGCCAACTGGTTCACTAATGTCCTTCAGGGAAGGGAACCCGCCACCCGGTCTGGGCCTACACAAGACTCTGGCCTCTATGGGAGGAGAGACAGTGAGGTGGGAGGGGGAGGGGTGAAGGAGAGTGACTTTATACATCTGTAACTCGAATAGAACTTTGACAGCACCTCCCAAACACGCGACCTCCACCACCTAGAAGGACAAGGGCAGCAGCTGCATGGGAACACCATCACCTCCCAGTTCCCCTCCAAGTCACACACTATCCTGACTTGGACATATATCGCCGTTCCTACTCGGTGTTGCCCCGGGCCCGGCAGCTCTGACTCGGGGCCTGAGAACCGCACTCGGTGTTGCTGAGGGTGCCAGCCCTGGGACTGTACATGAGGATTCCAGCCCTGGGACTGTACATGGGGATTCCAAACCCTGGGACTGTACATGGGGATTCCAACCCTGGACTGTAGATGGGGATTCCAACCCTGGGACTGTAGATGGGGATTCCAGCTCTGGGGCTCTTCTCACAGAATCACAGAATCCCCACAGTGCAGATAGAGGCCATTTCGGCCCACCGAGCCTGCACCGACACATATCCCACCCTATCCCCGTAACCCCACGTATTTAATCCCCCTAACACTAAGGGTCAATTTATCATAGCCAAATCAACCTAACCCGCACATCTTTGGACTGTGGGAGGAAACCAGAGCACCCGGAGGAAACCCACGCAGACACGGGGAGAATGTGCAAATTCCACACAGACAGTCACCCGAATGCCGGATTCGAACCCGGGTCCCTGGCGCTGTGAAGCAACAGTGCTAACCACTATGCCACCGTGTTGCTCTTCTGTTACAATTGTGTGGGATGTTAACCGTATGCTCTGCTTTTACCAGCGCCTTCAGGAGAGATGGTGAGAAAACCGAACTGTGGAGAGTCTGAATCAAATAACTGAGTTAATCTCTCAACATTCCGGGCACTAGGACCCGGTTGGGAACAGACACTGAAGCCCCGCCCACTCTTTGTTCTACACCAAGATGGCTGCGCATGCGCTTTGCTACTCACTCAATCAAGATGGCGGCCGTCAGTCTGGGCCTGTGACCGGGAGATGCCCCGAAGCTGCAAACGCGGGCTCCCCCTTTTCCCAGCTTTACCCTGGCCTTAAATCTATTTGATTTCCAGCTCTTCCCAGTTCTGATGAAAGGTCATCGACCTGAAACGTCAACTCTCTTTCTCTCTCCACGGATGCTGCCTGGCCTGCTGAGTTTTTCCAGCGTTTTCTGTTGTTATTTCGGATTTCCAGCATCTGCAGTATTTTGCTATCGTATTAGTGTTTGGTTCACTGCCACCTCTCTTCTTGGAATGCCTACCTTGAAGAAGTTCTGCTCTTCTCTTCGACGGGATTTCCGTTTGGCTCTTCAACCTTGTTCATCTTCATTGATTTCAGTTTCCCTTCTCGTGTTTGATCAGGTATCTGCCAAGACTCGGTTTCACAGCCACATTACTTTCCTCAGCAACTGTCTCCGGTTCCGACTTATCCCACGTGGATTCCAACTAAACTTCCACCCTTCGTGTTTCGGATCCACCCAGGATTACAAATATCTCCAAGATATTCATCGTTCCTCGAACTACTGCTCTCGCCGCATCTTGAGATCCACGCTCAATGCCATGCGGCGCCACATGAACACTCTCGACATCTCTCTTCAGCAGCACCGACGCACTCTATCTCAAAGCTGTCCGGGTCCACAGTTCCATTTCATCCTTAGACTCATCCGACGCTTCAACAAAAAACTTTTCTTCTTCCTTTCCGATGTCAAGGATCGCAAGCTTCAACAACTCTTGGACACTAAAGCCCCTCCGGAACCTTCTTCCCCTTCACTTTCCTCTGACCCCCCTTCTCCCAATCTCACCCCCTGCCGCGTTTTCACTATCCCCTCTGACCTTCCCCTCTCTGACTCCGAACGATCAGTCCTCAGCAAGGGCCTGAGCTTCATCCCCTTACGCCCCCATCTCAATGAATTTCGAGCTCGGCACGATGCTGAGCTCTTTTTCCGCCGCCTCCGTCTCCGTGCCCACTTCTCTGGCCAGGAGTCTTCCCCCCGCACGGCTGACCCTTTCTCCCGCTTTCAGAATTCTCGTTCCACCTGGACCCCTCCCTCTGGCCTCTTACCCTCTCTTGATCTTTTCATTGCTAACTGCCGCCGTGACATCGGCCAGCTCAATTTCTCTGCTCCCCTCACTCACTCCAACCTACCTCCCTCTGAACTTGCAGCACTCCATTCTCTCCGATCCAACCCTGACATTGTCATTAAACCTGCTGACAAGGGTGGCGCTGTTGTTGTTTGGCGAACCGACCTCTACCTAGCGGAAGTTGAACGCCAACTCTCTGACACCTCCTCCTACCTCCACCTGGACCATGACCCCACTACCGAACATCAAGCCACCGTGTCCAAGACTGTCACTGACCTCATCTCCTCTGGAGATCTTCCCCCCACGGCCGCCAACCTCATAGTTCCCCAACCCCGCACAGCCCGCTTCTACCTCCTTCCCAAGATCCACAAACAGGACTGCCCCGGTAGACCCATCGTTTCAGCCTGTTCTTGCCCCACGGAACTTATCTCTTCCTATCTCGACTCTATTTTTTCTCCCCTTGTCCAGTCTCTTCCCACCTACATCCGCGACTCTTCCGATGCCCTCCGCCATTTTAACAGTTTCCAGTTTCCCGGCCCCAACCGTCTCCTCTTCACTATGGACGTACAATCCCTCTACACCTCCATTCCCCACCAGGATGGCCTGAGGGCGCTCCGCTTCTTCCTTGAACAGAGGCCCAACCAGTCCCCATCCACCACCACCCTCCTCCGCCTGGCTGAACTTGTTCTCACATTGAACAACTTCTCCTTTGACTCTACCCATTTCCTCCAAATTAAAGGTGTTGCTATGGGTACCCGCATGGGTCCTAGCTATGCCTGCCTTTTCGTGGGATATGTGGAACACTCTTTGTTCCAGTCCTACTCGGGTCCCCTCCCTCACCTCTTTTTCCGGTACATTGATGACTGTATCGGTGCCGTCTCCTGCTCTCGCCCTGAACTAGAACATTTCATTCACTATGCTTCCAATTTCCACCCTTCCCTCACCTTCACATGGTCCATCTCCGACTCTTCTCTTCCCTTCCTCGACTTCTCCATCTCCATCTCTGGGGATAGGTTATTGACTAACATTCACTACAAGCCCACCGACTCCCACAGCTACCTGGACTACACTTCCTCCCACCCCGCCTCCTGTAAGGACTCTATTCCATTCTCCCAGTTTCTCCGTCTCCGCCGCATCTGCTCTGATGATGCCACCTTCCATACCAGTGCTTCCGACATGTCTTCCTTTTTCCTCAACCGAGGATTCCCCTCTACCGTGGTCGACACGGCCCTCGACCGTGTCCGTTCTATCTCCCGCACATCTGCCCTCACCCCTGCCCCTCCCTCCCGGAACCACGATAGGGTTCCCCTTGTCCTCACCTTTCACCCCACCAGCCTCCACATTCAACGGATCATCCTCCGCCATTTCCGCCACCTCCAGCGTGATCCCACCACCAAACACATCTTCCCCTCACCTCCCCTTTCAGCATTCCGCAGGGACCGCTCCCTCCGCGACACCCTAGTCCACTCCTCTACCACCCCCAGCACCCCTTCCCCTTCGCCCGGCACCTTCCCGTGCACGCGCAGGAGATGCAACACATGCCCTTATACCTCCCCTCTTCCCACTGTCCAGGGCCCCAAACACCCCTTCCAGGTGAAACAGCGATTTACTTGTACTTCCTGCAATTTAGTATACTGTATTCGCTGCTCACGATGTGGACTCCTCTACATTGGGGAGACCAAACGCAGATTGGGTGACCGCTTTGCGGAACACCTCCGTTCAGTCCGTAAGGGGGACCCCGAGCTCCCGGTGGCCTGTCACTTTAATTCACCGCTTCACTCCCACTCTGACCTCACCGTCCTCGGCCTAATACACTGTTCCACGGAAGCTCAGCGTAAGCTCGAGGAACAGCACCTCATCTTTCGTTTAGGCACGCTACAGCCCTCTGGACTCAATATCGAGTTCAACAATTTTAGATCATAACCTCAGCTCCAATCACATTTATCGTTCACGTTATTATTCGGTGCTTGCGTCCGACACTAGTTGTTCATGAAGCGTCCCCGCTCACCCGCCGGTCCATTACTCAGCTGCGTCCAGCTGCTTCTCACGGAATCATCAGCAGCTGATCCACAAGCACCATTCTCTGAGATTACACGCACGGCGCATGCTCCAAACCCAGGCGGGTCCCGCGCCTGGGCACTGGGCTCCTGTAGTCTGGGTGCGGCACATTCTCCCCCGCGGGGATTGCTGGGTAAAAGCTCCGCCATTGAAAGGCCACATTAGTGAATAGAAAAGGATTTGCAAGGAAAGCATTGAGCACTGAACCATGTTCATTCTAGCAGTTAGAGTGTGTTTCTGCTGATCTTAATAACCCCTATACCTGGGCTGGAGATTAATATTCTGTATAAATATTGAATAAATCAGCTTTGTATAAAACACAGTGGGTCGAATATTTGATTTCTCCATGATAAGAGGAGACTAATTGCTGTTCTGTTACCGAATGTTCCATTTTTTGGGCCCTTTACTTCCTCTAATTTATATCACTTCTCACCTAGTTTTCCTTCTACCGCATCAAACCCCAGGCTGGTTCCGTTTGAGTCCATGGCTTGTGGGTGTCATAGACTGAACTGGAGTGTCTCACTTTACACTTATCTTAAGGCCTGGCCAAAATAGCCATTAACTGGTCCAGGCAGCAGGCGGTCGAGGGGTCATTCGGCCCGATTGCCTGCCTCTCTTCAGCAGCCATGTTCGCGCCCGGGTGGCCCTGGAGATGGAGCACGCGGTGTCTGCCGGCACACTTGAGGCCTTCCGCGACCGGTGGGCGCTGCAGTGACTGGAGTGCATCATCACCCCGGCCAACACAATTTTAATTTAATTTGTTAAGTTTTGTTAGTTACAGTTATTTTGTTTAATCACCCAAAATAAAAAGAGTACACTCATCTGAAGTTCCTTTGAACCACCGTTTTATAGAACTATCTTGCATAAGATTTGAAATCTGTTGTTTGCTGTATCATTTAACCCTTTTTGGATCCGATTTGGTAAAAACACCTCCACATATATTGCATGTGATCGCCTTTGAAATGTTTTGATCTTTGTAATTATCATTGCTGATTTTGATGCGCTCTTTGATTTAATCTCTTGTTATCAACATACATTGCACTATTTCTTTAATCGAGATAATTGTTTCTAATACTTCCTTAATCACGTCTTTAGCTCCTCCATTGATGCCTGTCAATAATCCTTGGTTAGGGTTTAGGGGCTGGGGTTCGGGTTAGGATGTTAGGATTATGAGACGGTGATTAGGGACAGAAACCATTATTAACAACGCCAGTGTCACTGGACATGTACACTTTCATTTCACGGTGTTATAAGCTCATGCAGATGAGTCAGAAAACAGCCTCATGAATTGTTCATTCAAGGAACCTTCTTTCTAGCCCAAACCTAATTTCCTCTCTTCTTTCACATCTCTACATTTGCCACAGAAAAAGATATCAGGGTCATTAGACTTTGGACAGGAAAATGCAGATCCAGGTGTTGTGCTGGTTACATCCAATCATCGGCCTGCCTGAAAATGGCTTCTGACAATAACCTGTCACCAGGCCCCACCAGTAACCATCTGATTCTAACGTCATATCTTCATCTATTACCCACCCTCACTAGAGCTGGTTTCACCAACATGACCATTCCCCATACTGAGGCTCTCTGATTCCCATTTATAGACTCACTGTAAATGGTCCCTGGATTTTCTGTCTCAGTGTAAGTGATCCCGACACAGAGCAGGTTCCTACATGTTGCAGCCCATCCGGCGGGGCCCGCTGGGTCAGGATATAAAGAGACCGCGCGCTGTTCCTCCTCCCACTGCCTGGGGGAATGGGCCAGATAATTAAAGGGACAGGGACTCCCCTTTCTCTGTCTATTTATAGTTAAAGGGACAGACCCGTTTATCTTGGAGTGTCAGCGAACTTCACTAACAGAGCTCCCATTAACAGTCGCTCCCTTCTTTACTGTGCAGTGATTGTAAACCTGTCTGTTTCAGTGACTTAAATTACATAGGATTACAAGATTATACGATATAGGGTCAGGATATAAAGAGACCGCGCGCTGTTCCTCCTTCCACTGCCTGGGGGAATGGGGCAGGTATTTAAAGGGACAGGGACTCTTGTAAACCTGTCTGTTTCAGTGACTTGAACCTTTCTAAAATGTCTCACTATTTTTGACGATCCATTTGACTTGCTAGGTTAATATTGAAAGACTTCAGAATTTTGTAATGTTGGAGTGACATTTCTTTCAAAATATTCTGTTCTAACCCTCCCCACACCCCCCCCCCCCTCCGCCCCAACGCCACTTTTGAACACTCTGCACTACTGACTAGGATGGTCCCACGCTCAATCCTTGATCCGACCACTCACCATTTCTCCTCCGTTTACAGACGCTCCCTGACCATTCACCATTTTGCCTTCATTTACAGATGCTCCCTGACCAATCTCCATTTCTCCTTCATTTACAGACGCTCCCTGAGTAGTCTCCATTTCTCCCCCATTTACAGACGCTCCCTCACCACTCTCCATTTCTCCTTCATTTACAGACGCTCCCTGAGTAGTCTCCATTTCTCCCCCATTTACAGACGCTCCCTGAACAATCTCCATTTACAGACGCTCCCTGACTCACTTCCTCCCTGTCCCGGAGTTTGCCGCGGGGCCGTTTTGTGGACTTTCTGCTGTTTGCTCCACACCACAGATGGAACCCTGTGGGGTGGAGCAAACATTGCAACATTTGGCAGTGAAATAGATTCACATAGAAACATAGAAGATAGGAGCAGGAGTAGGCCATTCGGCCCCTCGAACCTGCTCCGCCATTTAATGAGATCATGGCTGATCATCCAAATTCAGTACCCTGTCCCTGCTTTCTCAGAATATCCCTTGATCGCTTTAGCCTTAAGAAATATATCTATCTCCTTCTTGAATATATTTAATGAATTAGCCTCAACTGCCTTCTGTGGTAGAGATTTCCACAAGTTCACCACTCTCTGGGTGAAGAAATTCCTCCTCCTCTCAGTCCTAAATGGCTTACCCCTTACCCTTAGACTGTGACCCCTTGTTCTGGACTCCCCCGCCATCGGGAACATCCTTCCTGCATCTAGTCTGTCTAGTCCTGTTAGAATTTTGTAAGTTTCAATGCGATCCCCTCTCATTCTTCTAAACTCTAGCGAATATAAAATCTAAACGACCCAATCTCTCTTCATACGTCATTCCTGCCATCCCAGGTATCAGTCTGGTGAATCTTCGCTGCACTCCCTCCATGGCACGAACATCCTTCCTCAGATAAGGCGACCAAAATTGCACACAATACTCAAGGTGTGGTCTCACCAAGGCCCTGTACAACTGCAGCAAGACATCCTTGCTCCTGTACTCGAATCCTCTCGCTATGAAGGCCAACATACCATTTGCCTTCTTAACCACCTGCTGCACCTGCATGCTTACCTTCAGCGACTGGTGCACAAGGACACCCAGGTCTCGTTGCACTTCCCCTTTTCCCAATCTATTGCCGTTCAGATAATAATCTGTCTTCCTGTTTTTGCCACCAAAGTGGATAACCTCGCATTTATCCACATTATACTGCATTTGCAATGCATCTGCACAATCACCCAACCTGTCCAAATCATACTGTAGTTTCTCTGCATCCTCCTCACAGCACACACTCCCACCCAGCTTTCTGTCGTCCATAAACTTGGTGATATTACATCTAGTTGCCTCGTCTATATCATTAATATGTATTGTGAATAGCAGGGGTCCAAGCACTGATCCCTGCGGTGCCCCACTAGTCACAGCCTGCCACTCGGAGAAAGATTCACTCAGGACAGACAGCAGGGATTATTTCAGGAAATATCACAGTATAGTGAGAAAGGAAATGCAGTGGATGTTGTGCAGATGGATTGTCAACAGGTGTTTGATAAGATGCCGGACAGGAGGCTTCTTGATCAAATGAAGGCTGACAGTATTAAAGGGAGTGGAGCAGTGTGGATAGGAAGTTGGGTAAAGGGGAGAAAACAGAGAGTAGTGGTTAATGGATGTTCTTCAGACTGGAGGGATGTACGCAGTGGTGTCCCCCAGGGTCAGTGTTGGGACCACTGCTCTTCTCAATATAGAGTTTAAAAGGAGTAGAGGAGCAGAACAGTAAAGAGGTTTAAGATTCAAGCTGATTCCTTGTCTTAATAATTAGCAGGTTCGAGAGTCCAGTGTCAGCAACTTTAAAACCTTATTAGAGACATAAGATGAGCAGATTATCTGTCCTCTACCGTACCTTATATTGATCCATCAATCAGAGTAAACTTGCAAGTCCCGCGTGTCCACAGTAACTTACACGAGGTCAGCCCGCTGGATGGAACCTCGGGCGCCCTGAGCTTTATCTCCGGTGTCTCCAGTCCCGACTGCCCCCTTACATCAGGATCCCCTCACTTTCATACCCTGTCGTGATCCATCTCTGGCACATGACTCTTCTTTATCTTCTCTGCTGGGTTTTGGCAGGAAGCGACGGAAAGACAGCTGGAACTTCTCTAATCTGTGATTTACAAGGACACTTTCCCTGGTTCCCAGCAGTTACTTTTCTTCAGTAATTGTCTCATTATCCCTAAACTACCCTGCCTGCTGTTAATGATGTTATTTTACAGTTTCACAGTTATAGGTATAAACATCACACATTATAATCTGATCTATTCGATTACTCACTGTGGTTTAAGACTGTATTGTGGTTTTTAACAGACAAACCCTGTTCTTTCCCCTGATCTGATTAGAGTTTCCACCCAGTGGATTCATTGGAATGGAATGTCTTCTCAGTGTTGCCATGGCGACCTGTCTGCAGTGAAACGCCTGTATGAGCTTCTAAGTCAGACTAAACTTCTCTTTTCCATAATACACATTATACCAGATATTTATGTTAATATATTTTAGCCAAGTTCTGTAAATATCACTAAAACCATCAAGGGGTTCAGATACACAAACCTTTAAAAGTGGGAGGGACAAGCTGATAAAGTGATAAAAAGCACATGGGATCTTAGATTTTATAAATAGGGGTGTAGAGTACAAATGGCAGGTACAGCACAGGATAGATACAGAGTAAAGCTCCCTCTACACTGACCCATCAAACACTCCCAGGTGAGGTACAGCACAGGTTAGATGCAGAGTAAAGCTCCC
>JASTWF010000445.1:305903-384759 GCA_030390025.1 Squalus acanthias
CGGGTTAGATGCAGAGTAAAGCTCCCTCGACACTGTCCCATCAAACACTCCCAGGGCAGGTAAAGCACAGGTTAGATACAGAGTAAAGCTCCCTTACACTGTCCCATCAAACACACCCAGGGCAGGTACAGCACGGGTTAGATACAGAGTAAAGCTCCCTCTACTCTGTCCCATCAAACACTCCCGGGGCAGGTACAGCACGGGTTAGATACAGAGTAAAGCTCCCTCTACACTGTCCCATCAAACACTAAAAGGGAAGGTACAATACGGGTTAGATAAAGAGAGAAGCTCCATCTACACTGTCCCATCAAGCACTCCCAGGGCAGGTACAGCAAGGGTTAGATACAGAGTAATGCTCCCTCTACACTGTCCCATCAAACAGTCCCAGGGCAGGTACAGCACGGGTTAGATCCAGAGTAAAGCTCTCTCTAGACTGTGCCATCAAACACTCGCAGTGCAGGAAAAGCTCCCTCTAAACTGTACCATCAAACAATCCCAGAGCAGGTACAGCACAGGTTAGATACAGAGTAAAGCTCCCTCTACACTGTGCTATCAAACACTCCCAGTGCAGGAGCAGCTCCCTCTACAATGTCCCATCAAACACTGCCAGATCAGGTCCAGCAAGGGTTAGATACAGAGTAAAGCTCCCTCTACACTGTCCGATCAAACACTCCAGGGCAGGTACAGTACGGGTTAGATACAGAGTAATCTCTCTCTACACTGTCCCATCAAACACTGCCAGATCAGGTCCAGCATGGGTTAGATACAGATTAAAGCACCCTCTACACTGTCCCATTAAACACTTCCAGCGCAGGTACAGCACGTGTTAGATACAGAGTAAAGCTCCCTCCAAACAGTCCCATCAAACACACCAGGGCAGGTACAGTACGGGTCAGATACGGAGTAAACTGTCTCGACACTGTCACATCAAACACTGCGAGATCAGGTCCAGCATGGGTAAGATACAGAGTAAAGCTCCCTCTACACTGTCCGATCAAACACTCCAGGGCAGGTACAGTACGGGTTAGATACATGGTAATCTCTCTCTACACTGTCCCATCAAACACTGCCAGATCAGGTCCAGCACGGGTTAGATACAGAGTAAAAGCTCCCTCTGCACTGTCCCATCAAACACTCCCAGGGCAATTACAGCACTGGTTAGATACAGAGTAAAGCTCCCTCTACACTGCCCCATCAAACAGTCCCAGGGCAGGTACAGCATGGGTTAGATCCAGAGTAAAGCTCCATCTGCACTGTGCCATCATACACTCCCAGAGCAGGTACAGCTCCCTCTACACTGTCCCATCAAACAATCCCGGAGCAGGTACAGCACGGGTTAGATACAGAGTAAACCTCCCTCTACATTGTCCCATCAAACACTTCCAGGGCAAGTACAGCACGGCTTAGATTCAGAGTATAGCTCCCTCCACACTGTCCCATCAAACGTTCCAGGGCAGGTACAGTCCGGGTCAGTTACAGAGTAAACTGTCTCGACACTGTCCCATCCAACACTGCCAGATCAGGTCCAGATTGGTTAGATACAAAGTAAAGCTCCCTCTAAACTGTCCCATCAAACAGTCCCAGGGCAGGGACAGCACGGGTTAGATACAGAGTAAATCTCCCTCTACACTGTCCCATCAAACACTCCAGGGCAGGTACAGCACGGGTTAGATACAGAGTAAAGATCCCTCTACACTGTCCGATCAAACACTCCAGGGCAGGTACAGTACGGGTAAGATACAGAGTAATCTCTCTCGACACTGTCCCATCAAACACTTCCAGATCAGGTCCAGCATGGGTTAGATACAGAGTAAACCTCTCTCTACGCTGTCCGATCAAACACTTCAGGGCAGGTACAGCACGGGGTTAGATACAGAGTAAAGCTCCCTCTACATTGTCCCATCAAACAGTCCCAGGGCAGGTACAGCACGGGTTAAATACAGAATAAAGCTCCCTCTGCACTGTGCCATCAAACACTCCCAGTGCAGGAACAGCTCCCTCGACACTGTCCCATCAAACAGTCCCAGAGCAGGTACAGCACGGGTTAGATACAGAGTAAAGCTGCCTCTACACTGTCCCATCAAACACTCCCAGGGGAGGTACAGCATGAGTTAGATCCAGAGTAAAGCTCCCTCTACACTGTCCCATCAATCACTCCCTGGGCAGGTACAGCACGGGCTAGATACAGAGTAAATCTCCCTCTGCACTGTGCCATCAAACACTCCCAGTGCAGGAACAGCTCCCTCTACACTGTCTCATCAAACAGTCCCAGAGCAGGTACAACACAGGTTAGATATAGAGTAAAGTCCCCTCTAAATTGTCCCATCAAACACTCCCAGGGCAGGTACAGCACGGGTTATATACAGAGTAAAGCTCCCTCTACACTGTCCCATCAAATACTCGCAGAGCAGGAACAGCACGGGTTAGATACAGTGTAAAGCTCCCTCTACACTTTCCCATTAAATCCTCCCAGGACAGGTACAGAACAGGTTAGATACAAAGTAAAGCTCCCTCTACACTGTACCGTCAAACACTGCCAGGGCAGGTACAGTACGGGTTAGATACAGAGTAAACTCTCTCTACATTGTCCCAACTAACAGAAAGATAAGGTCCAGCACGGGTTAGATACAGAGTAATCTCTCTCTACACTGTCCCATTGAACACTTCCAGGGCAGGTGCAGCACGGGTTAGTTACAGAGTAAAGCTCCCTCGACACTGTCCCAGCACACAGTCCCAGAGCAGGTACAGCACGGGTTAGATACAGAGTAAAGCTGCCTCTACACTGTCCCATCAAACACTCCCAGGGGAGGTACAGCATGAGTTAGATCCAGAGTAAAGCTCCCTCTACACTGTCCCATCAATCACTCCCTGGGCAGGTACAGCACGGGCTAGATACAGAGTAAATCTCCCTCTACACTGTGCCATCAAACACTCCCAGTGCAGGAACAGCTCCCTCTACACTGTCTCATCAAACAGTCCCAGAGCAGGTACAGCACGGGTTAGATACAGTGTAAAGCTCCCTCTACACTGTCCCATCAAATACTCCCAGAGCAGGTACAGCACGGGTTAGATACAGTGTAAAGCTCCCTCTACAATGTCCCATCAAACTCTCCCAGGACAGGTACAGAACAGGTTAGATACAGAGTAAAGCTCCCTCTACACTGTCCCATCAAACAGTCCCAGGGCAGGTACAGCACGGGTTAGATACAGATTAAAGCTCGCTCTACACTGTGCCATCAAACAATCCCAGTGCAGGAACAGCTCCCTCTACACTGTCCCATCCAACAGTGCCAGGGCAGGTGCAGCACAGGTTAGATACAGAGTAAAGCTCCCTCTACACTGTCCCAGCAAACACTCCCAGGGCAGGTACAGCACGGGTTAGATACAGAGTAAAGCTCCCTCTAAACTGTCCCATCAAACACTCCCAGGGCAGGTACAGCACGGGGTTTATACTGAGTATTGCTCCCTCTACACTGTCCCATCAAATACTCCCAGAGCAGGTACAGCACGGGTTAGATAAAGTGTAAAGCTCCCTCTACACTTTCGCATCAAACCCTTTACAGAACAGGTACAGAACAGGTTAGATACAGAGTAAAGCTCCCTCTACACTGACCCTTCAAACACTGCCAGGGCAGGTACAGAACGGGTTAGATACAGAGTAAACTCTCCATACACTGTCCCATCTAACAGAAAGATAAGGTCCAGCACGGGTTACATACAGAGTAATCTCTCTCTACGCTGTCCCATTAAACACTTCCAGGGCAGGTACAGCACGGGTTAGATAGAGAGTAAAGCTCACTCTACACTGTGCAATCAAACACTCCAGGGCAGGTACAGTTCGGGTGAGATACAGAGTAAAGCTCCCTCTACACTGTCCCATCAAACAGTCCCAGAGCAGGTACAGCACGGGTTAGATACAGTGTAAAGCTCCCTCTACACTTTCCCATTAAACACTCCCAGGACAGGTACAGAACAGGTTAGATACAGAGTAAAGCTCCCTCTACACTGTCCCATCAAACACTCCCAGGGCAGGTACAGCATGAGTTAGATCCAGAGTAAAGCTCCCTCTCCACTGTCACATCAAACACTCCCAGGGCAGGTACAGCACAGGTTAGATACAGAGTAAATCTCCCTCTACACTGTCCCATCATACAGTGTTGAGAGGTCGCACAATACCAGGTTATAGTCCAACAGTTTTATTTTAAATCACAAGCCTTCGTAGTTACAACTCCTTCGTCGGGTGAAGTGAGGAGATACAGAATCGTCAAAGCATATATAGATAGAGAACAATGCATGTGTAACTTACAATTGAAACACTCCCAGTGCAGGAACAGCTCCCTCTACACTGTCCCATCAAACAGTCCCAGAGCAGGTACGGCACAGGTTAGATACAGAGTAAAGCTCCCACGACACTGTACCATCAAACAGTCCCAGGGCAGGTACAGCACGGGTTAGATACAGAGTAAAGCTCCCTCTACACTGTCCCATCAAACACTCCCAGGGCAGGTACAGCACAGGTTAGATACAGAGTAAAGCTCCCTCTACACTGTCCAGTCAAACACTCTCAGGGCAGGTACAGCACGGGTTAGATACAGAGTAAACTCTCTCTACACTGTCCCAACTAACAGAAAGATAAGGTCCAGCACGGGTTAGATACAGAGTAATCTCTCTCTACACTGTCCCATTAATCACTTCCAGGGCATGTACAGTACAGGTTAGATACAGTGTAATCTCTCTCTGCACGGTCCCATCAAACACTGCCAGATCAGGTCCAGCACGGGTTAGATACAGAGTAAAGCTCCCTTTACACTGTCACATCAAACATTCCCAGGGCAGGTACAGCACAGGTTAGATACAGAGTAAATCTCCCTCTACACTGACCCATAAAACAGTCCCAGGGCAGGTACAGCACGTGTTAGATACAGAGTAAAGCTCCCTCTACGCTGTGCCATCAAACACTCCCAGTGCAGGAACAGCTCCCTCTACACTGTCCCATCAATCAGTCCCAGAGCAGGTACAGCAAAGGTTAGATACAGAGTAAAGCTCCCTCTACACTGTCCCATCAGACACTTCCAGGGCAGGTACAGCACGGGTTAGGTACAGAGTAAAGCTCCCTCTACACTGTCCCATCAAACACTCCCAGGGCAGGTACAGCATGGGTTAGATACAGAGTAAAGCTCCCTCTACACTGTCCCATCAAATACTCCCAGAGCAGGTACAGCACGGGTTAGATGCAGTGTAAAGCTCCCTCTACACTTTCACATCAAACACTCCCAGGACAGGTACAGCACAAGTTAGATACAGAGTAAAGCTCCCTCTGCACTGTCCCGTCAAACACTCCCAGGGCAGGCACAGTACAGGTTAGATACAGAGTAAACTCTCTCTACACTGTCCCATCAAACAGAAAGATATGCTCCAGCACGGGTTAGATACAGAGTAATCTCTCTCTACACTGTCCCATTAAACACTTCCAGGGCAGGTACAGCACGGGTTAGATACAGAGTAAAGCTCCCTCCACACTGTCCCATCAAACTCTCCAGGGCAGGTACAGTACGGGTCAGATACAGAGTAAACTGCCTCGACACTGTCACATCAAACACTGCCAGATCAGGTCCAGCATGGGTTAGGTACAGAGTAAAGCACCCTCTACAGTGTCCGATCAAACACTCCAGGGCAGGTTGAGTACGGATTAGATACAGAGTAATCTCTCTCCACACTGTCCCATCAAACACTGCCAAATCACGTCCAGCACGGGTTAGATACAGAGTAAAGCTACCTCTACACTGACCCATCAAGTACTCCCAGGGCAGGTACAGCACGGGTTAGATCCAGATTAAAGCTCCCTCTACACTGTCCCATCAAACACTCCCAGGGCAGGTACAGGACGGGTTAGATCCAGATTAAAGCTCCCTCTACGCTATCCCATCAAACACTCCCAGGGCAGGTACAGCACAGGTTAGATACAGAGTTAAGCTCCCTCTGCATTGTCCCATCAAACACTCCCAGGGCAGGTACAGCACGGGTTAGATACAGAGTAAAGCTCTCTCTACACTGTCCCATCAAAAAGTCCCAGGGCAGGTACAGCACGGGTTAGATCCAGAGTAAAGCTACCTCTACACTGTGCCATCAAACACTCCCAATGCAGGAACTGCTCCCTCTACACTGTCCCATCAAACACTCCCAGATCAGGTACAGCACAGGTTAGATACAGAGTAAAGCTCACTCTACACTGTCCCAACAAACACTTCCAGTGCAAGCGCAGCACGGGTTAAATACAGAGTAAAGCTCCCTCCACACTGTCCCATCAAATAGTCCCAGAGCAGGTACAGCACGGGTTAGATGCAGTTTAAAGCTCCCTCTACACTTTCACATCAAACACTCCCAGGACAGGTACAGCACAGGTTAGATACAGAGTAAAGCTCCCTCTGCACTGTCCCGTCAAACACTCCCAGGGCAGGCACAGTACAGGTTAGATACAGAGTAAACTCTCTCTACACTGTCCCATCAAACAGAAAGATATGCTCCAGCACGGGTTAGATACAGAGTAATCTCTCTCTACACTGTCCCATTAAACACTTCCAGGGCAGGTACAGCACGGGTTAGATACAGAGTAAAGCTCGCTCCACACTGTCCCATCAAACACTCCAGGGCAGGTACAGCATGAGTTAGATCCAAAGTAAAGCTCCCTCTACACTTTCCCATCAAACACTCCCAGGACAGGTGCAGCACAGGTTAGATACAGAGTAAATCTCCCTCTACACTGTCCCATCAAACAGTCCCAGGGCAGGTACAGAACGTGTTAGATACAGAGTAAAGCTCCCTCTACACTGTGCCATCAAACCGTCCCAGAGCAGGTACAGTACGGGTTAGATACAGAGTAAACTCTCTGTACACTGTCCCATCAAAAAGAAAGATAAGGTCCAGCACGGGTTAGATACAGAGTAATCTCTCTCTACACTGTTCCATTAAACACTTCCAGGGCAGGTACAGCATGGGTTAGATACAGTAAAGCTCCCTCCACACTGTCCCATCAAACACTCCAGGGCAGGTACAGCTTGAGTTAAATCCAGAGTAAAGCTCCCTCTACACTGTCACAGCAAGCACTCCCAGGGCAGGTACAGCACAGGTTAGATAAAGAGTTAATCTCCCTCTACATTGTCCCATCAAACAGTCCCAGGGCAGGTACAGCACGTGTTAGATACAGAGTAAAGTACCCTCTACAGTGTGCCATCAAACAGTCCCAGAGCAGGTGCAGCACAGGTTAGATACAGAGTAAAGCTCCCTCTACACTGTCCCATCAAAAACTCCCAGGGCAGGTACAGCACGGGTTAGATACAGAGTAAAGCTCCCTCTACACTGTCCCATCAAACACTCCCAGGGCAGGTACAGCACGGGTTAGATACAGAGTAAAGCTCCCTCTACACTGTCCTATCAAATACTCCCAGAGCAGGTACAGCACGGGTTAGATACAGTGTAAAGCTCGTTCTACACTTTCCCATCAAACACTCCCAGGACAGGTACACCACAGGTTAGATATAGAGTAAAGCTCCCTCTACACTGTCCCGTCAAACATTCCCAAGTCAGGAACAGTACGGGTAAGATACAGAGTAAACTCTCTCTACACTGACACTTCAAACAGAATTGATAAGATCCAGCACGGGTTAGATACAGAGTAATCTCTCTCTACACTGTCCCATTAAACACTTCCAGGGCAGGTACAGCACGGGTTAGATACAGAGTAAAGCTCGCTCCACACTGTCCCATCAAACTCTCCAGGGCAGGTACAGCATGAGTTAGATCCAGAGTAAAGCTCCCTCTACACTTTCCCATCAAACACTCCCAGGACAGGTGCAGCACAGGTTAGATACAGAGTAAATCTCCCTCTACACTGTCACATCAAACAGTCCCAGGGCAGGTACAGCACGTGTTAGATACAGAGTAAAGCTCCCTCTACACTGTGCCATCAAACAGTCCCAGAGCAGGTACAGTACGGGTTAGATACAGAGTAAACTCTCTGTACACTGTCCCATCAAAAAGAAAGATAAGGTCCAGCACGGGTTAGATACAGAGTAATCTCTCTCTACACTGTTCCATTAAACACTTCCAGGGCAGGTACAGCATGGGTTAGATACAGTAAAGCTCCCTCCACACTGTCCCATCAAACACTCCAGGGCAGGTACAGCTTGAGTTAAATCCAGAGTAAAGCTCCCTCTACACTGTCACAGCAAGCACTTCCAGGGCAGGTACAGCACAGGTTAGATAAAGAGTAAATCTCCCTCTACACTGTCCCATCAAACAGTCCCAGGGCAGGTACAGCACGTGTTAGATACAGAGTAAAGTACCCTCTACAGTGTGCCATCAAACAGTCCCAGAGCAGGTACAGCACAGGTTAGATACAGAGTAAAGCTCCCTCTACACTGTCCCATCAAACACTCCCAGGGCAGGTACAGCACGGGTTAGATACAGAGTAAAGCTCCCTCTACACTGTCCCATCAAACACTCCCAGGGCAGGTACAGCATGGGTTAGGTACAGAGTAAAGCTCCCTCTACACTGTCCTATCAAGTACTCCCAGAGCAGGTACAGCACGGGTTAGATACAGTGTAAAGCTCGTTCTACACTTTCCCATCAAACACTCCCAGGACAGGTACACCACAGGTTAGATATAGAGTAAAGCTCCCTCTATACTGTCCCGTCAAACATTCCCAAGTCAGGAACAGTACGGGTAAGATACAGAGTATACTCTCTCTACACTGACACTTCAAACAGAATTGATAAGATCCAGCACGGGTTAGATACAGAGTAATCTCTCTCTACACTGTCCCATTAAACACTTCCAGGGCAGGTACAGCACGGGTTAGATACAGAGTAAAGCTCCCTCCACACTGTCCCATCAAACTCTCCAGGGCAGGTACAGTACGGGTCAGATACAGAATAAACTGCCTCGACACTGTCACATCAAACACTGCCAGATCAGTTCCAGCACGTGTTAGATACAGAGTAAAGCTACCTCTACACTGACCCATCAATACTCCCAGGGCAGGTACAGCACGGGTTAGATCCAGATTAAAGCTCCCTCTACACTGTCCCATCAAACACTCCCAGGGCAGGTACAGCACGGGTTAGATCCAGATTAAAGCTCCATCTACGCTATCCCATCAAACACTCCCAGGGCAGGTACAGCACAGGTTAGATATAGAGATAAGCTCCCTCTGCACTGTCCCATCAAACACTCCCAGGGCAGGTACAGCACGGGTTAGATACAGAGTAAAGCTCTCTCTAAACTGTCCCATGAAAAAGTCCCAGGGCAGGTACAGCACGCGTTAGATCCAGAGTAAAGCTACCTCTACACTGTGCCATCAAACACTCCCAATGCAGGAACAGCTCCCTCTACACTGTCCCATCAAACACTCCCAGATCAGGTACAGCACAGGTTAGATACAGAGTAAAGCTCACTCTACACTGTCCCAACAAACACTTCCAGTGCAAGCGCAGCACGGGTTATATACAGAGTAAAGCTCCCTCCACACTGTCCCATCAAACACTCCAGGGCAGGTACAGTACGGGTCAGAAACAGAGTAAACTGTCTCGACACTGTCCCATCAAACACTGCCAGATCAGGTCCAGCATGGGTTAGATACAGTGTAAAGCTCCCTCTACACTGTCCGATCAAACACTCCAGGGCAGGTACAGTACGGGTTAGATACAGAGTAATCTCTCTCTGCACTGTCCCATCAAACACTGCCAGATCAGGTGCAGCATGGTTTAGATACAGATTAAAGCACCCTCTACAGTGTCCCATCAAACACTCCAGGGCAGGTAAAGTACGGGTTAGATACAGAGTCATCTCTCTCTACACTGTCCCATCCAACACTGCCAGAACAGGTCCAGCACGGGTTAGATACAGAGTAATGCTCCCTCTACAGTGTCCCATCAAACACTCCCAGGTTAGGTACAGCATGAGTTAGATACAGAGTAAAGCACCCTCTACACTGTGCTATCAAACACTCCCAGTGCAGGAACAGCTCCCTCTGCACTGTCCCATCAAACACTCCCAGGGCAGGTACAGCACGGGTTAGATCCAGAGTAAAGCTCCCTCTACACTGTGCCATCAAACACTCGCAGTGCAGGAAAAGCTCCCTCTAAACTGTACCATCAAACAATCCCAGAGCAGGTACAGTACGGGTTAGATACAGAGTAATCTCTCTCTACACTGTCCCACCAAACACTGCCAGATCAGGTCCAGCATGGGTTAGATACAGATTACAGCACCCTCTACACTTGCCCATCAAACACTCCCAGGGCAGGTCCAGCACGGGTTAGATACAGAGTAATCTCTCTGTACACTGTCCCATTAAACACTTCCAGCGCAGGTACAGCACGTGTTAGATACGGAGTAAAGCTCCCTCCAAACAGTCCCATCAAACACACCAGGGCAGGTACAGTACGGATCAGATACGGAGTAAACTGTCTCGACACTGTCACATCAAACACTGCCAGATCAGGTCCAGCATGGGTAAGATACAGAGTAAAGCTCCCTCTACACTGTCCGATCAAACACTCCAGGGCAGGTACAGTACGGGTTAGATACATGGTAATCTCTCTCTACACTGTCCCATCAAACACTGCCAGATCAGGTCCAGCACGGGTTAGATACAGAGTAAAAGCTCCCTCTGCACTGTCCCATCAAACAGTCCCAGGGCAGGTACAGCACGGGTTAGATACAGCGTAAGGCTCCCTCTACACTGTGCAATCAAACACTCCCAGTGCAGGAACAGCTCACTCTAAACTGTCCCATCAAACAGTCCCAGGGCAGGTACAGCACAGTTTAGATACAGAGTAAATCTCCCTCTACACTGTCCCATCAAACACTTCCAGTGCAAGTACAGCACGGGTTAGATACAGAGTAAAGCTCCCTCTACGCTGTCCCATCAAACACTCCCAGGGCAGGTACAGCACGGGTTAGATACAGAGTAAAGCTCCCTCTACGCTGTCCCATCAAACACTCCCAGGGCAGGTACAGCACGGGTTAGATACAGAGTAAATCTCCTCTACACTGTCCCATCAAACACTCCCAGGGCAGGTACAGCACGGGTTAGATACAGAGTAAAGCTCCCTCTACACTGTCCCATCAAACACTGCCAGGCAGGTACAGCACGGGTTAGATACAGAGTAAAGCTCCCTCTACACTGTCCCATCAAACACTCCCAGGGCAGGTACAGCACGGGTTAGATACAGAGTAAAGCTCCCTCTACACTGTCCCATCAAACACTCCCAGGGCAGGTACAGCACGGGTTAGATACAGAGTAAAGCTCCCTCTACACTGTCCCATCAAACACTTCCCAGGGCAGGTACAGCACGGGTTAGATACAGAGTAAAGCTCCCTCTCACTGTCCCATCAAACACTCCAGGCAGGTACAGCACGGGTTAGATACAGAGTAAAGCTCCTCTACACTGTCCCATCAAACACTCCCAGGCAGGTACAGCACGGGTTAGATACAGAGTAAAGCTCCCTCTACACTGTCCGGTCAAACACTCCAGTGCAGGTAAAGTACGGGTTAGATACATGTTAATCTCTCTCTACACTGTCCCATCAAACACAGCCAGATCAGGTCCAGCACGGGTTAGATACAGAGTAAAGCTCCCTCTGCACTGTCCCATCAAACACTCCCAGGGCAGGTACAGCACTGGTTAGATACAGAGTAAAGCTCCCTCTACACTGCCCCATCAAACAGTCCCAGGGCAGGTACAGCACGGGTTAGATCCAGAGTAAAGCTCCATCTACACTATGCCATCATACACTCCCAGTGCAGGTACAGCTCCCTCTACACTGTCCCATCAAACATTCCCGGAGCAGGTACAGCAAAGGTTAGATACAGAGTAAAGCACCCTCTACACTGTGCTATCAAACACTCCCAGTGCAGGAACAGTTCCCTCTACACTGTCCCATCAAACAATCCCAGAGCAGGTACAGCACAGGTTAGATACTGAGTAAACCTCCCTCTACACTGTCCCATCAAACACTTCCAGGGCAAGTACAGCACGGCTTAGATTCAGAGTAAAGCTCCCTCCACACTGTCCCATCAAACGTTCCAGAGCAGGTACAGTCCGGGTCAGTTACAGAGTAAACTGTCTCGACACTGTCCCATCCAACACTGCCAGATCAGGTCCAGCATGGGTTAGATACAGAGTACATTCCCACTACACTTTCCCATCAAACACTCCCAGGACTGGTACAGAACAGGTTAGATACAGAGTAAAGCTCCCTCTACATTGTCCCATCAAACAGTCCCAGGGCAGGTACAGCACGGGTTAGATACAGAGTAAAGCTCCCTCTACACTGTGCCATCAAACACTCCCAGTGCAGGAACAGCTCCCTCTAAACTGTCCCATCAAACAGTCCCAGGGCAGGTACAGCACGGGTTAGATACAGAGTAAAGATCCCTCTACACGGTCCGATCAAACACTCCAGGGCAGGTACAGTACGGGTAAGATACAGAGTAATCTCTCTCGACACTGTCCCATCAAACACTTCCAGATCAGGTCCAGCATGGGTTAGATACAGAGTAAACCTCCCTCTACGCTGTCCGATCAAACACTTCAGGGCAGGTACAGCACGGGGTTAGATACAGAGTAAACCTCCCTCTTCATTGTCCCATCAAACAGTCCCAGGGCAGGTACAGCACGGGTTAGATACAGAATAAAGCTCCCTCTGCACTGTGCCATCAAACACTCCCAGTGCAGGAACAGTTCCCTCGACACTGTCCCATCAAACAGTCCCAGAGCAGGTACAGCACGGGTTAGATACAGAGTAAAGCTGCCTCTACACTGTCCCATCAAACACTCCCAGGGGAGGTACAGCATGAGTTAGATCCAGAGTAAAGCTCCCTCTACACTGTCCCATCAATCACTCCCTGGGCAGGTACAGCACGGGCTAGATACAGAGTAAATCTCCCTCTACACTGTGCCATCAAACACTCCCAGTGCAGGAACAGCTCCCTCTACACTGTCTCATCAAACAGTCCCAGAGCAGGTACAGCACAGGTTAGATATAGAGTAAAGTCCCCTCTAAATTGTCCCATCAAACACTCCCAGGGCAGGTACAGCACGGGTTATATACAGAATAAAGCTCCCTCTACACTGTCCCATCAAATACTCGCAGAGCAGGAACAGCACGGGTTAGATACAGTGTAAAGCTCCCTCTACACTTTCCCATTAAACCCTCCCAGGACAGGTACAGAACAGGTTAGATACAGAGTAAAGCTCCCTCTACACTGTACCGTCAAACACTGCCAGGGCAGGTACAGTACGGGTTAGATACAGAGTAAACTCTCTCTACATTGTCCCAAGTAACAGAAAGATAAGGTCCAGCACGGGTTAGATACAGAGTAATCTCTCTCTACACTGTCCCATTAAACACTTCCAGGGCAGTTGCAGCACGGGTTAGTTACAGAGTAAAGCTCCCTCTACACTGTCCCATCAAACACTCCCAGGGCATGTACAGCACGGGTGAGATACAGAGTAAATCTCCCTCTACACTGTCCCATCAAATACTCCCAGAGCATGTACAGCACGGGTTAGATACAGTGTAAAACTCCCTCTACAATTTCCCATCAAACTCTCCCAGGACAGGTACAGAACAGGTTAGATACAGAGTAAAGCTTCCTCTACACTGTCCCATCAAACAGTCCCAGGGCAGGTACAGCACGGGTTAGATACAGAGTAAAGCTCGCTCTACACTGTGCCATCAAACAATCCCAGTGCAGGAACAGCTCCCTCTACACTGTCCCATCCAACAGTGCCAGGGCAGGTGCAGCACAGGTTAGATACAGAGTAAAGCTCCCTCTACACTGTCCCATCAAACACTCCCAGGGCAGGTACAGCACGGGTTAGATACAGAGTAAAGCTCCCTCTAAACTGTCCCATCAAACACTCCCAGGGCAGGTACAGCACGGGGTATATACTGAGTATTGCTCCCTCTACACTGTCCCATCAAATACTCCCAGGGCAGGTTCAGCACGGGTTAGATACAGAGTAAAGCTCCCTCTAAACTGTCCCATCAAATACTCCCAGAGCAGGTACAGCACGGGTTAGATAAAGTGTAAAGCTCCCTCTACACTTTTGCATCAAACCCTTTACAGAACAGGTACAGAACAGGTTAGATACAGAGTAAAGCTCCCTCTACACTGACCCTTCAAACACTGCCAGGGCAGGTACAGTACGGGTTAGATAGAGTAAACTCTCCATACACTGTCCCATCTAACAGAAAGATAAGGTCCAGCACGGGTTACATACAGAGTAATCTCTCTCTACGCTGTCCCATTAAACACTTCCAGGGCAGGTACAGCACGGGTTAGATACAGAGTAAAGCTCACTCTACACTGTGCAATCAAACACTCCAGGGCAGGTACAGTTCGGGTTAGATACAGAGTAATCTCTCTCTAAACTGTCCAATCAAACAGTCCCAGGGCAGGTACAGCACGGGTTAGATAAAGAGTAAAGCTCCCTCGACACTGTCCCATCAAACAGTCCCAGAGCAGGTACAGCACGGGTTAGATACAGAGTAAAGTTCCCTCTACACTGTCCCATCAAATACTCCAAGAGCAGGTACAGTACGGGTTAGATACAGTGTAAAGCTCCCTCTACACTTTCCCATTAAACACTCCCAGGACAGGTACAGAACAGGTTAGATCCAGAGTAAAGCTCCCTCTCCACTGTCACATCAAACACTCCCAGGGCAGGTACAGCACAGGTTAGATACAGAGTAAATCTCCCTCTACACTGTCCCATCATACAGTGTTGAGAGGTCGCACAATACCAGGTTATAGTCCAACAGTTTTATTTTGAATCACAAGCCTTCGTAGTTACAACTCCTTCGTCGGGTGAAGTGAGGAGATACAGAATCGTCAAAGCATATATAGATAGAGAACAATGCATGTGTAACTTACAATTGAAACACTCCCAGTGCAGGAACAGCTCCCTCTACACTGTCCCATCAAACAGTCCCAGAGCAGGTACGGCACAGGTTAGATACAGAGTAAAGCTCCCACGACACTGTACCATCAAACAGTCCCAGGGCAGGTACAGCACGGGTTAGATACAGAGTAAAGCTCCCTCTACACTGTCCCATCAAACACTCTCAGGGCAGGTACAGCACAGGTTAGATACAGAGTAAAGCTCCCTCTACACTGTCCAGTCAAACACTCCCAGGGCAGGTACAGTACGGGTTAGGTACAGAGTAAACTCTCTCTACACTGTCCCAACTAACAGAAAGATAAGGTCCAGCACGGGTTAGATACAGAGTAATCTCTCTCTACACTGTCCCATTAATCACTTCCAGGGCACGTACAGTACGGGTTAGATACAGTGTAATCTCTCTCTACACTGTCCCATCAAACACTGCCAGGTCAGGTCCAGCACGGGTTAGATACAGAGTAAAGCTCCCTCTACACTGTCCCATCAAACACTTCCAGGGCAGGTCAGCATGAGTTAGATCCAGAGTAAAGCTCCCTTTACACTGTCACATCAAACATTCCCAGGGCAGGTACAGGACAGGTTAGATACAGAGTAAATCTCCCTCTACACTGACCCATCAAACAGTCCCAGGGCAGGTACAGCACGTGTTAGATACAGAGTAAAGCTCCCTCTACGCTGTGCCATCAAACACTCCCAGTGCAGGAACAGCTCCCTCTGCACTGTCCCATCAATCAGTCCCAGAGCAGGTACAGCAAAGGTTAGATACAGAGTAAAGCTCCCTCTACACTGTCCCATCAGACACTTCCAGGGCAGGTACAGCACGGGTTAGGTACAGAGTAAAGCTCCCTCTACACTGTCACATCAAACACTGCCAGGGCAGGTACAGCACGGGTTAGATCCAGAGTAAAGCTCCCTCTACACTGTCCCATCAAATACTCCCAGAGCAGGTACAGCACGGGTTAGATGCAGTGTAAAGCTCCCTCTACACTTTCACATCAAACACTCCCAGGACAGGTACAGTACGGGTCAGAAACAGAGTAAACTGCCTCGACACTGTCACATCAAACACTGCCAGATCAGGTCCAGCATGGGTTAGGTACAGAGTAAAGCTCCCTCTACAGTGTCCGATCAAACACTCCAGGGCAGGTAGAGTACGGATTAGATACAGAGTAATCTCTCTCCACACTGTCCCATCAAACACTGCTAAATCAGGTCCAGCACGGGTTAGATACAGAGTAAAGCTACCTCTACACTGACCCATCAAGTACTCCCAGGGCAGGTACAGCACGGGTTAGATCCAGATTAAAGCTCCCTCTACACTGTCCCATCAAACACTCCCAGGGCAGGTACAGCACGGGTTAGATCCAGATTAAAGCTCCCTCTACGCTATCCCATCAAACACTCCCAGGGCAGGTACAGCACAGGTTAGATACAGAGTAAAGCTCTCTCTACACTGTCCCATCAAAAAGTCCCAGGGCAGGTACAGCACGGGTTAGATCCAGAGTATAGCTACCTCTACACTGTGCCATCAAACACTCCCAATGCAGGAACTGCTCCCTCTACACTGTCCCATCAAACACTCCCAGATCAGGTACAGCACAGGTTAGATACAGAGTAAAGCTCACTCTACACTGTCCCAACAAACACTTCCAGTGCAAGCGCAGCACGGGTTAAATACAGAGTAAAGCTCCCTCCACACTGTCCCATCAAATAGTCCCAGAGCAGGTACAGCACGGGTTAGATGCAGTGTAAAGCTCCCTCTACACTTTCACATCAAACACTCCCAGGACAGGTACAGCACAGGTTAGATACAGAGTAAAGCTCCCTCTGCACTGTCCCGTCAAACACTCCCACGGCAGGCACAGTACAGGTTAGATACAGAGTAATCTCTCTCTACACTGTCCCATTAAACACTTCCAGGGCAGGTACAGCACGGGTTAGATACAGAGTAAAGCTCGCTCCACACTGTCCCATCAAACACTCCAGGGCAGGTACAGCATGAGTTAGATCCAGAGTAAAGCTCCCTCTACACTTTCCCATCAAACACTCCCAGGACAGGTGCAGCACAGGTTAGATACAGAGTAAAGCTCCCTCTAGACTGTGCCATCAAACAGTCCCAGAGCAGGTACAGTACGGGTTAGATACAGAGTAAACTCTCTGTACACTGTCCCATCAAAAAGAAAGATAAGGTCCAGCACGGGTTAGATACAGACTAATCTCTCTCTACACTGTTCCATTAAACACTTCCAGGGCAGGTACAGCATGGGTTAGATACAGTAAAGCTCCCTCCACACTGTCCCATCAAACACTCCAGGGCAGGTACAGCTTGAGTTAAATCCAGAGTAAAGCTCCCTCTACACTGTCACAGCAAGCACTCCCAGGGCAGGTACAGCACAGGTTAGATAAAGAGTAAATCTCCCTCTACACTGTCCCATCAAACAGTCCCAGGGCAGGTACAGCACGTGTTGGATACAGAGTAAAGTACCCTCTACAGTGTGCCATCAAACAGTCCCAGAGCAGGTACAGCACAGGTTAGATACAGAGTAAAGCTCCCTCTACACTGTCCCATCAAACACTCCCAGGGCAGGTACAGCACGGGTTAGATACAGAGTAAAGCTCCCTCTACACTGTCCCATCAAATACTCCCAGAGCAGGTACAGCACGGGTTAGATGCAGTGTAAAGCTCCCTCTACACTTTCACATCAAACACTCCCAGGACAGGTACAGTACGGGTCAGAAACAGAGTAAACTGCCTCGACACTGTCACATCAAACACTGCCAGATCAGGTCCAGCATGGGTTAGGTACAGAGTAAAGCTCCCTCTACAGTGTCCGATCAAACACTCCAGGGCAGGTAGAGTACGGATTAGATACAGAGTAATCTCTCTCCACACTGTCCCATCAAACACTGCCAAATCAGGTCCAGCACGGGTTAGATACAGAGTAAAGCTACCTCTACACTGACCCATCAAGTACTCCCAGGGCAGGTACAGCACGGGTTAGATCCAGATTAAAGCTCCCTCTACACTGTCCCATCAAACACTCCCAGGGCAGGTACAGCACGGGTTAGATCCAGATTAAAGCTCCCTCTACGCTATCCCATCAAACACTCCCAGGGCAGGTACAGCACAGGTTAGATACAGAGTAAAGCTCTCTCTACACTGTCCCATCAAAAAGTCCCAGGGCAGGTACAGCACGGGTTAGATCCAGAGTATAGCTACCTCTACACTGTGCCATCAAACACTCCCAATGCAGGAACTGCTCCCTCTACACTGTCCCATCAAACACTCCCAGATCAGGTACAGCACAGGTTAGATACAGAGTAAAGCTCACTCTACACTGTCCCAACAAACACTTCCAGTGCAAGCGCAGCACGGGTTAAATACAGAGTAAAGCTCCCTCCACACTGTCCCATCAAATAGTCCCAGAGCAGGTACAGCACGGGTTAGATGCAGTGTAAAGCTCCCTCTACACTTTCACATCAAACACTCCCAGGACAGGTACAGCACAGGTTAGATACAGAGTAAAGCTCCCTCTGCACTGTCCCGTCAAACACTCCCACGGCAGGCACAGTACAGGTTAGATACAGAGTAATCTCTCTCTACACTGTCCCATTAAACACTTCCAGGGCAGGTACAGCACGGGTTAGATACAGAGTAAAGCTCGCTCCACACTGTCCCATCAAACACTCCAGGGCAGGTACAGCATGAGTTAGATCCAGAGTAAAGCTCCCTCTACACTTTCCCATCAAACACTCCCAGGACAGGTGCAGCACAGGTTAGATACAGAGTAAATCTCCCTCTACACTGTCCCATCAAACAGTCCCAGGGCAGGTACAGCACGTGTTAGATACAGAGTAAAGCTCCCTCTACACTGTGCCATCAAACAGTCCCAGAGCAGGTACAGTACGGGTTAGATACAGAGTAAACTCTCTGTACACTGTCCCATCAAAAAGAAAGATAAGGTCCAGCACGGGTTAGATACAGAGTAATCTCTCTCTACACTGTTCCATTAAACACTTCCAGGGCAGGTACAGCATGGGTTAGATACAGTAAAGCTCCCTCCACACTGTCCCATCAAACACTCCAGGGCAGGTACAGCTTGAGTTAAATCCAGAGTAAAGCTCCCTCTACACTGTCACAGCAAGCACTCCCAGGGCAGATACAGCACAGGTTAGATAAAGAGTAAATCTCCCTCTACACTGTCCCATCAAACAGTCCCAGGGCAGGTACAGCACGTGTTGGATACAGAGTAAAGTACCCTCTACAGTGTGCCATCAAACAGTCCCAGAGCAGGTACAGCACAGGTTAGATACAGAGTAAAGCTCCCTCTACACTGTCCCATCAAACACTCCCAGGGCAGGTACAGCACGGGTTAGATACAGATTAAAGCTCCCTCTACACTGTCCCATCAAACACTCCCAGGGCAGGTACAGCACGGGTTAGATACAGAGTAAAGCTCCCTCTACACTGTCCTATCAAGTACTCCCAGAGCAGGTACAGCACGGGTTAGATACAGTGTAAAGCTCGTTCTACACTTTCCCATCAAACACTCCCAGGACAGGTACACCACAGGTTAGATATAGAGTAAAGCTCCCTATACACTGTCCCGTCAAACATTCCCAAGTCAGGAACAGTACGGGTAAGATACAGAGTATACTCTCTCTACACTGACACTTCAAACAGAATTGATAAGATCCAGCACGGGTTAGATACAGAGTAATCTCTCTCTACACTGTCCCATTAAACACTTCCAGGGCAGGTACAGCACGGGTTAGATACAGAGTAAAGCTCCCTCCACACTGTCCCATCAAACTCTCCAGGGCAGGTACAGTACGGGTCAGATACAGAGTAAACTGCCTCGACACTGTCCCATCAAACACTGCCAGATCAGGTCCAGCATGGGTTAGGTACAGAGTAAAGCTCCCTCTACAGTGTCCGATCAAACACTCCAGGGCAGGTAGAGTACGGATTAGATACAGAGTAATCTCTCTCCACACTGTCCCATCAAACACTGCCAGATCAGGTCCAGCACGGGTTAGATACAGAATAAAGCTACCTCTACACTGACCCATCAAGTACTCCCAGGGCAGGTACAGCACGGGTTAGATCCAGATTAAAGCTCCCTCTACACTGTCCCATCAAACACTCCCAGGGCAGGTACAGCACGGGTTAGATCCAGATTAAAGCTCCCTCTACGCTATCCCATCAAACACTCCCAGGGCAGGTACAGCACAGGTTAGATACAGAGATAAGCTCCCTCTGCACTGTCCCATCAAACACTCCCAGGGCACGTACAGCACGGGTTAGATACAGAGTAAAGCTCTCTCTAAACTGTCCCATGAAAAAGTCCCAGGGCAGGTACAGCACGGGTTAGATCCAGAGTAAAGCTACCTCTACACTGTGCCATCAAACACTCCCAATGCAGGAACAGCTCCCTCTACACTGTCCCATCAAACACTCCCAGATCAGGTACAGCACAGGTTAGATACAGAGTAAAGCTCACTCTACACTGTCCCAACAAACACTTCCAGTGCAAGCGCAGCACGGGTTAAATACAGAGTAAAGCTCCCTCCACACTGTCCCATCAAACACTCCAGGACAGGTACAGTACGGGTCAGAAACAGAGAAAACTGTCTCGACACTGTCCCATCAAACACTGCCAGATCAGGTCCAGCACAGGTTAGATACAGAGTAAATCTCCCTCTACACTGTCCCATCAAACAGTCCCAGGGCAGGTACAGCACGTGTTAGATACAGAGTAAAGCTCCCTCTACACTGTGCCATCAAACAGTCCCAGAGCAGGTACAGTACGGGTTTGATACAGAGTAAACTCTCTGTACACTGTCCCATCAAAAAGAAAGATAAGGTCCAGCACGGGTTAGATACAGAGTAATCTCTCTCTACACTGTTCCATTAAACACTTCCAGGGCAGGTACAGCATGGGTTAGATACAGTAAAGCTCCCTCCACACTGTCCCATCAAACACTCCCAGGGCAGGTACAGCACAGGTTAGATAAAGAGTAAATCTCCCTCTACACTGTCCAATCAAACAGTCCCAGGGCAGGTACAGCACGTGTTAGATACAGAGTAAAGCTCCCTCTACACTGTCCCATCAAACACTCCCAGGGCAGGTACAGCACGGGTTAGATACAGAGTAAAGCTCCCTCTACACTGTCCCATCAAACACTCCCAGGGCAGGTACAGCACGGGTTAGATACAGAGTAAAGCTCCCTCTACACTGTCCCATCAAACACTCCCAGGGCAGGTACAGCACGGGTTAGATACAGAGTAAAGCTCCCTCTACACTGTCCCATCAAATACTCCCAGGCAGGTACAGCACAGGTTAGATACAGAGTAAAGCTCCCTCTACACTGTCCCATCAAACACTCCCAGGTCAGGTACAGCACGGGTTAGATACAGAGTAAACTCCCTCTACACTGTCCCTTCAAACAATCCCAGTCAGGATCCAGCACGGGTTAGATACAGAGTAATCTCTCTCTACACTGTCCCATTAAACACTTCCAGGGCAGGTACATCAAGGGTTAGATACAGAGTAAAGCTCCTCTACAATGTCCCATCAAACACTCACAGGGCAGGTACAGCACGGGTGAGATACAGAGTAAATCTCCCTGTACACTGACCCATCAAACACTCCAGTTCAGGTACAGCACGGGTAAGATACAGAGTAAAGCTCCCTCTATACTGTCCCATCAAACACTCCCAGGGCAGATGCAGCACAGGTTAGATACAGCGTAAAACTCCCTGTACACTGTCCATTAAACACTCCCCAGGGTATGTACAGCACTGGTCAGATACAGACAAAAGACCCCTCTGCACTGTCCCATCAAACAGTCCCAGGGCAGATGCAGCACGGGTTAGAGACAGAGCAAAGCTCCCTCTATACTGTCCCATCAAAAACTCCAAGGGCAGGTACAGCACGGGGTTAGATAGAGAGTAAAGCTCCCTCTGCACTGTACCATTAAGCACTCCCAGTGCAGGTACAGCATGGGTTAGATACAGAGTAAAGCTCCCTTTACACTGTCCCATCAAACACTCCCAGATCAGGTACAGCACAGGTTAGATACAGAGTAAAGCTCACTCTACACTGTCCCAACAAACACTTCCAGTGCAAGCGCAGCACGGGTTAAATACAGAGTAAAGCTCCCTCCACACTGTCCCATCAAACACTCCAGGGCAGGTACAGTACGGGTCAGAAACAGAGTAAACTGTCTCGACACTGTCCCATCAAACACTGCCAGATCAGGTCCAGCATGGGTTTGATACAGTGTAAAGCTCCCTCTACACTGTCCGATCAAACACTCCAGGGCAGGTAAAGTACGGTTTAGATACAGAGTAATCTCTCTCTGCACTGTCCCATCAAACACTGCCAGATCAGGTCCAGCATGGTTTAGATACAGAGTAAAGCTCCCTCTACAGTGTCCCATCAAACACTCCCAGGTTAGGTACAGCATGAGTTAGATACAGAGTAAAGCACCCTCTACACTGTGCTATCAAACACTCCCAGTGCAGGAACAGCTCCCTCTGCACTGTCCCATCAAACAGTCCCAGAGCAGGTACAGCACAGGTTAGATACAGAGTAAAGCTCCCTCTACACTGTCGCATCAAACAATCCCAGGGCAGGTACAGCATGAGTTAGATCCAGATTAAAGCTCCCTCTACACTGTCCCATCAAACACTCCCAGGGCAGGTACAGCACAGGTTAGATACAGAGTAAATCTCCCTCTACACTGTCCCATCAAACAGTCCCAGGGCAGGTACAGCACGGGTTAGATTCAGAGTAATGCTCCCTCTACACTGTGCCATCAAACACTCCCAGTGCAGGAACAGCTCCCTCTACACTGTCCCATCAAACAGTCCCAGGGCAGGTACAGCAGGGTTAGATACAGAGTAACCCTCTCTCTATTCTGTCCCATCAAACAGTGCTAGCCCATAATGAGCAGGGCTCAGGGAGGTTGGTTGCTAGGCACTGCAGTGATGTCATAAAGCAGGGCCATTCAGCCCAGCTGGTCGTCTCCTTGTCCCTTTAAAGGTGGAGAGCGGGGACACCCTGTCTCAAAACACACCCCACCTGTTCATACTGAGAATCCCCGGGGAAGGCACAAGGCCCAGAGTGTGGAACACACCCCGGGGAAAGAGGAGGAGAGCGGGGACACCCTGTCTCAAAACACACCCCACCTGTTCATACTGAGAATCCCCGGGGAAGGCACAAGGCCCAGAGTGTGGAACGCACCCCGGGGAAAGAGGAGGAGAGCGGGGACACCCTGTCTCAAAACACACCACAACTGTTCATACTGAGAATCCCCAGGCAAGGCCCAAGGCCCAGAGTGTGGAACACAACCAAGGGGGAAGAGACGAGGAGAGCGGGGACACCCTGTCACAACACACACCCCACCTGTTCATACTGAGAATCCCCAGACAGGGCCCAAGGCCCAGAGTGTGGACACAACCTGGGGATAGAGGAGGAGAGCAGAGACACCCTGTCTCAAAACACACCACCCCCGTTCATACTGAGAATCCCCGGGCATGGCCCAAGGCCCAGAGTGTGGAACACACCCCGGGGAGAGATGGTGCAGTGTGGAAGGTGAGGGAGGAGTCTGCTCATTCCCGGGGGAAGATCAGACAAAGTGCTTTGAGTGGTGGGTGCAGCAGTGAAACTGAAACCAGACCAAAGGGAACAAACGAAGATCCAATCCAAGGGATCAAGCACCGGGACAATGGGGAGAAAGCACAACCGGCCCAAAGTTATTCAGTGAGCGAGCACCGCCTGCTTATTGTGAGAGAGCGCCACACTTCGACCATCCTTTGTGTGGAGAAGTGTTTCCAGCTTCTCTCCTGAAGGGCCAGGCTCGGATTTTAAGGTTTTGTCCCCTCGTCCCAGATCCCCACCAGTGGAAAGAGTTTCTCTCCATCTACCCTCGCAATTGTTCCAAAATCCTCAAAACCTAAATCAAATCAGCCTCAACTTTCTATGATCCATGGAATACAAGCTTCATTTCTGTAAACTCTCAATAGTTTAACCCTTGGAGCCCTGGTAACATGCTGGTGAATCTGCACTGCACTCCTTCCAAGGATAATATATTCTTTGTAAGGTGCGGGGCCCAGAACTGTACACAGTGCTCCACATGTGGTCTAACCAGGGCTTTGTACAGCTGCCGCAAAACTTCCTCCCCTCTATATTCTGGACCTCCTGTCATAAGGATTAACATTTCATTACCATTATTGTTTATATTTATTTTAAAGACTCCTAGGGCAGGTACAGCACTGGTTAGCTACAGAGTAAAGCTCCCGCTACACTGTCCCATCAAACACTCCCAGGGCAGGTAGAGCACAGGTTAGATACAGAGTAAAGCTCAATCTACACTGCCCCATCAAACACTCCCAGGGCAGGTACAGCACGGGCTAGATACAGAGTAAAGCTCCCTCTACACTGTCCCATCAAACACTCCCAGGGCAGGTACAGCACGGGTTAGATACAGAGTAAAGCTCACTCTACACTGCCCCATCAAACACTCCCAGGGCAGGTACAGCACGGGTTAGATACAGAGTAAAGCTCCCTCTACACTGTCCCATCAAACACTCCCAGGGCAGGTACAGCACAGGTTAGATACAGAGTAAAGCTCCCTCCACACTGTCCCATCAAACACTCCCAGGGCAGGTACAGCACGGGTTAGATACAGATAAACCTCCCTCTGCAGTGTCCCATCAAACACTCCCAGGGCAGGTCCAGCACGAGTTAGATACAGAGTAAAACTCCATTGACACTATCCCATTAAACACTCCCAGGGCAGGTACATCAAGGGTTAGATACAGAGTAAAGCTCCCTCTACAATGTCCCATCAAACACTCACAGGGCAGGTACAACACGGGTGAGATACAGAGTAAATCTCCCTGTACAATGACCCATCAAACACTCCCAGTTCAGGTACAGCACGGGTAAGATACAGAGTAAAGCTCCCTCTATACTGTCCCATCAAACACTCCCAGGGCAGATGCAGCACAGGTTAGATACAGCGTAAAACTCCCTGTACACTGTCCCATTAAACACTCCCAGGGTATGTACAGCACTGGTCAGATACAGACAAAAGACCCCTCTGCACTGTCCCATCAAACAGTCCCAGGGCAGATGCAGCACGGGTTAGAGACAGAGCAAAGCTCCCTCTATACTGTCCCATCAAAAACTCCAAGGGCAGGTACAGCACGGGGTTAGATAGAGAGTAAAGCTCCCTCTGCACTGTACCATTAAGCACTCCCAGTGCAGGTACAGCACGGGTTACATACAAAGTAAAGCTCCCTTTACACTATCCCATTAAACACTCCCAGGGCAGGCACAGCACGAGTCAGATACAGAGTAAAACTCCCTCTACATTATCCCATCAAACACTCCTAGGGCAGGTACAGCGCAGGTTAGATACAGAGTAAAGCTCCCTCTACGTTGCCCCACCAAACAGTCCCAGGGCAGGTACAGCACGGGTTAGATACAGTGTAAAGCTCCATCTACACTGTCCCATCAAACACTACCAGGACAGGTACAGAACAGGTTCGATACAGAGTAAAGCTCCCTCTACACTGTCCCATCAAACACTCCCAGGACAGGTACAGAACAGGTTCGATACAGAGTAAAGCTCCCTCTGCACTGTCCCATCAAACAGTTCCAGGGCAGGTATAGCTCGGGTTAGATACAGAGTAAAGCTCCCTCTACACTGTCCCATCAAACACTCCCAGGGCAGTACAGCACGGGTTAGATACAGAGTAAAGCTCCCTCTACACTGTCCCATCAAACACTCCCAGGGCAGGTACAGTACGGGTTCGATACAGAGTAAAGGTCCCTCTACACTGTCCCATCAAACGCTGCCAGGGCAGGTACAACTTGGGTTAGATAGCGAGGAAAACTCCCTCTACACTGTCCCATCAATCACTCCCAGGGCAGGCACAGCACGGGTTAGATACAGAGTAATGCTCCCTCTACACTGTCCCATCAAACACTGCTAGCCCATAATGAGCAGGGCTCAGGGAGGTTGGTTGCTAGGCACTGCAGTGATGTCATAAAGAAGGGCCATTCCGCCAAGCTGGTCGTCTCCTTGTCCCTTTAAATGTGGAGAGCGGGGACACCCTGTCTCAAAACACAACCCACCTGTTCATACTGAGAATCCCCGGGCAAGGCCCAAGGCAAAGAGTGTGGAACACAACCAAGGGGGAAAAGAGGAGGAGAGCGGGGACACCCTGTCTCAAAACACACCCCACCTGTTCATACTGAGAATCCCCAGGCAAGGCCCAAGGCCCAGAGTGTGGAACACAATCAAGGGGGAAAAGAGGAGGAGAACGGGGTCACCCTGTCTCAAAACACACCCCACCTGTTCATACTGAGAATCCCCGGGAAAGGCCCAAGGCCCAGAGTATGGACGCACCCCGGGGAAAAGAGGAGGAGAGCGGGGACACACTGTCTCAAAACACACCCCACCTGTTCATAATGAGAATCCCCGTGCAAGGCCCAAGGCCCAGAGTGTGGGGTCACACCCGGGAAAAAAAGGAGGAGAGTGGGGACACACTGTCTCAAAACACACCCCACCTGTTCATAGTGAGAATCCCCGGGCAAGGCCCAAGGCCCAGAGTGTGGTCACACCTCGGGGAATAGAGGAGGAGTGCGGGGACACCCTTTCTCAAAACACACCCCACCTGTTCATATCGAGAATCCCCGGGCAAGGCCCAAGGCCCAGAGTGTGGAACACACCCCGGGGAGAGATGGTGCAGTGTGGAAGGTGAGGGAGGAGTCTGCTCATTCCCGGGGGAAGATCAGACAAAGTGCTTTGAGTGGTGGGTCCAGCAGTGAAAATGAAACCAGACCAAAGGGAACAAATGAAGATCCAATCCAAGGGAACAAGCAACGGGACAATGGGGAGAAAGCACAACCGGCCCAAAGTTATTCAGTGAGCGAGCGTCGCCTGCTTATTGTGAGAGAGCTCCACACTTCGACCATCCTTTGTGTGGAGAAGAGTTTCCAGCTTCTCTCCTGAAGGGCCAGGCTCGGATTTTAAGGTTCTGTCCCCTCGTCCCAGACTCCCCACCAGTGGAAAGAGTTTCTCTTTATCGACCCTCGCAATCGTTCCAAAATCCTCAAAACCTCAATCAAATCAGCCACAACTTTCTATAATCCATGGAATACAAGCTTCATTTCGGTAAACTCTCAATAGTTTAACCCTTGGAGCCCTGGTAACATGTTGGTGAATCTGCACTGCACTCCTTCCAAGGCTAATATATTCTTTCTAAAATGCGGGGCCCAGAACTTTACACAGTGCTCCACATGTGGTCTAACAAGGGCTTTGTACAGCTGCAGCAAAACTTCCTCCCCTCTATATTCTAGACCTCTAGTCATAAGGATTAACATTTCATTACCCTTTTTGTTTATATTTATTTTAAAAACTCCAAAGGCAGGTACAGCACGGGTTAGATACAGAGTAATGCTCCCTCTACACTGCCCCATCAAACACTCCCAAGGCAGGTACAGCACGGGTTAGATACAGAGTAAAGCTCCCTCCGCACTATCCCATCAAACACACCCAGGGCAGGTGCAGCACGGGTTAGATACAGAGTAAAGCTCCCTCTACACTGTGCCATCAAACACTCCCAGTGCAGGAACAGCTCACTCAACACTGTCCCATCAAACACACCCAGGGCAGGTACAGCACGGGTTATGAACAGAGTAAAGCTCCCTCTACACTTTCCCATCAAACACTCCCAGGGCAGGTACAGCACGGGTTAGCAAGGAGCATCCGGAATAAGGTAGGAGAACTTGGAGCGTGGATTGGTACTTGGGACTACGATGTGGTGGCCATTACGGAGACATGGTTAGAACAGGGACAGGAATGGTTGTTGGAAGTTCCGGGGTATAGATGTTTCAGTAAGAGTAGGGAAGTTGGTAAGAAAGGTGGAGGAGTAGCATTGTTAATCAAGGATAGTTTAACAGCGGCAGAAAGGCAGTTCGAGGGGGATCTGCCATCTGAGGTAATATGGGCTGAAGTTAGAAATAGGAAAGGAGCGGTCACGTTGTTAGGAGTTTTCTACAGGCCCCCAAATAGTAATAAAGATGTGGAGGAAGAAATTGCAAAGCAGATTATGAATAGGTGTGGAGGTCACAGAGTAGTTGTCATGGGTGACTTCAACTTTCCAAATATTGATTGGAACCTTTATAGGTCAAACAGTTCGGATGGGATAGTTTTTGCACAGTGTGTGCAGGAGGGTTTCCTGACACAATATGTGGATAGGCCGACAAGAGGTGGGGCCACGTTGGATTTGGTACTGGGTAATGAACCGGGCCAAGTGTTTGATTTGTATGTGGGAGAGCACTTTGGAGATAGTGACCACAATTCGGTAACTTTCACTATTGCAATGGAGAGGGATAGGGCCATACGGCAGGGCAGGGTTTATAATTGGGGGAGGGGTAATTATGATGCGATTAGGCAAGAATTAGGGAGTATAAGATGGGAACAGAAACTATCAGGGAAAGGCACAAACGAAAAGTGGAGCTTTTTCATGGAGCAATTACTGCGTGTCCTTGATAGGTATGTCCCTGTCAGGCAGGGAGGAAATGGCCGAGTGAGAGAACCATGGTTCACAAAAGATGTTGAATGTCTAGTCAAGAGGAAAAAGGAAGCGTATGTAAGGATGAGAAAACAAGGTTCAGTTGGGTCGATTGAGGGGTACAAGGTAGCAAGGAATGAGCTAAAAAAAGAGCTTGGGAGAGCTAGGAGGGGGCATGAGAAGTCCTTGGCGGGTCGGATCAAGAAAAACCCCAAGGCTTTTTACTCTTATGTGAGAAATAAAAGAATGACCAGGGTGAGGGTAGGGCCGGTCAAGGACAGTAGTGGGAACTTGTGCATGGAGTCAGAAGAGATAGGAGAGGTGATGAATGAATACTTTTCGTCAGTGTTCACCGAGGAGAGGGGCCATGTTCTTGAGGATGAGAGTGTGATAAAGGTGGATAGGCTGGAGGTGGTAGATGTTCTGAGGGAAGATGTTTTAGCAATTTTGAAGAACCTGAGGGTCGATAAGTCCCCTGGGCCAGATGGGATATATCCTAGGATTCTTTGGGAGGCAAGGGAGGAGATTGCAGAGCCTCTGGCTTTGATCTTTGGGTCCTCACTGTCCACGGGGATGGTGCCAGAGGACTGGAGAGTGGCGAATGTTGTTCCTCTCTTCAAGAAAGGAAATAGGAATGACCCTGGTAATTATAGGCCGGTTAGTCTTACTTCGGTGGTTGGTAAGATAATGGAAAAGGTCCTGAGGGATAGGATTTATGACCATTTGGAAAGGGGCAACTTAATCAGGGATAGTCAACACGGATTCGTGAAGGGTAAGTCTTGCCTAACAAATTTGATTGAATTCTTTGAGGAGGTAACTAAGTGTGTAGATGAAGGTAGAGCAGTTGATGTCGTATACATGGATTTTAGTAAGGCGTTTGATAAGGTTCCCCATGGTCGTCTCATGAAGAAAGTAAGGAGTTGTGGGATAGAGGGAAATTTGGCCGATTGGATAAGTAACTGGCTATCTCATAGAAGGCAGAGGGTGGTGGTGGATGGAACATTTTCGGACTGGAGACCAGTTACCAGCGGTGTGCCACAGGGTCGGTGCTGGGTCCTCTGCTGTTTGTGATTTTTATCAATGACTTGGAGGAGGGGACTGAAGGGTGGATAAGTAAATTTGCTGATGACACCAAGATTGGTGGAGTAGTGGATGAGGTGGAGGGCAGTTGTAGGCTGCAAAGAGACATTGATAGGATGCAGAGCTGGGCCGAAAAATGGCAGATGGAATTTAACCCTGATAAGTGCGAGGTGATTCATTTTGGTAGGGCAAATTTGAATAAGGATTACAGGGTCAACGGCAGGGTTCTGAGGAACGTGGAGGAGCAGAGGGATCTGGGGGTTCATATCCACAGATCTCTGAAGGTTGCCACTCAAGTGGATAGAGCAGTAAAGAAGGCCTATGGTGTGTTGGCGTTTATTAACAGAGGGTTTGAGTTTAAGAACCGTGAGGTTATGCTGCAACTGTACAGGACCTTGGTGAGACCACATTTGAATATTGTGTGCAGTTCTGGTCACCTCACTATAGGAAGGACGTGGAAGCATTGGAAAGAGTGCAAAGGAGATTTACCAGGATGCTGCCTGGTTTGGGGGGGAGGTCTTATGAGGAAAGATTGAGGGAGTTGGGGCTTTTCTCTTTAGAGCGGAGGAGGATGAGAGGCGACTTAATAGAGGTTTATAAGATGATGAGGGGGATAGATAGAGTGGATGTTCAGAGACTATTTCCTCGGGTAGAGGAAGCTGTTACAAGGGGGCATAACTATAAGGTGCATGGGGGGAGATATAGAAGGGATGTCCGAGGTAGATTCTTTACTCAGAGAGTGGTTGGGGTGTGGAATGGACTGCCTGCTGTGATAGTGGAGTCGGACACTTTAGGAACTTTCAAGCGGTTATTGGATAAGCACATGGAGCACACCAGAGTGATAGGGAGTGTGATAGCTTGATCTTGGTCTCGGACAATGCTCGGCACAACATTGAGGGCCGAAGGGCCTGTACTGTGCTGTACTGTTCTATGTTTCTATGTTATGTTTAAAGCTCCCTCTGCACTGACCCACAAAACACTCCCAGGGCAGTTACAGCACGGGTTAGATACAGAGTAAAGCTCCCTCTGCACTTACCCATCAAACACTGCGAGATCAGGTCCATCACGGGTTAGATACAGAGTAAAGCTCCCTCTGCGAAGTCCCATCAAACACTCCCAGGGCAGGTACAGCACGGGTTCGATACAGAGTACAGCTCCCTCTACGCTGTCCCATCAAACAATCGTAGGGCAGGTACAGTACGGGTTAGATACAGAGTAAAGCTCCCGCTAAACTGTCCCATTAAACACTCCCAGGCAGGTACAGCACGGGTTAGATATAGAGTAAAGCTCCCTCTACACTGTGCCATCAAACACTCCCAGTGCACCGACAGCACGGGTTAGATACAGAGTAACGCTCCCTGTACACTGTCTCATCAAACACTCCCAGGGCAGGTACAGCACGGGTTTGATACAGAGTAACGCTCCTCTACACTGTCCCATCAAACACTGCTGGCCCACAATGAGCAGCGCTCAGGGAGGTTGGTTTCTTGGCACTGCAGTGATGTCATAATGCAGGGCCATTCAGCCCAGCTGGTCGTCTCCTTGTCCCTTTAAAGGTGGAGAGCGGGGACACCCTGTCTCAAAACACAACCCACCTGTTCATACTGAGAATCCCCGGGCAAGGCCCAAGGCCCAGAGTGTGGACACACCCCGGGGGAAAAGAGGAGGAGAGCGGGGACACCCTGTCTCAAAACACACCCCACCTGTTCATACTGAGAATCCCCGGGCAAGGCCCAAGGCCCAGAGTGTGGAACACACCCCGGGGAAAAGAGGAGGAGAGCGGGGACACCCTGTCTCAAAACACACCCCACCTGTTCATACTGAGAATCCCCGGGCAAGGCCCAAGGCCCAGAGTGTGGAACACACCCCGGGGGAAAAGAGGAGGAGAGCGGGGACACCCTGTCTCAAAACACACCCCACCTGTTCATACTGAGAATCCCCGGGCAAGGCCCAAGGCCCAGAGTGTGGAACACACCCCGGGGAAAAGAGGAGGAGAGCGGGGACACCCTGTCTCAAAACACACCCCACCTGTTCATACTGAGAATCCCCGGGCAAGGCCCAAGGCCCAGAGTGTGGACACACCCCGGGGAAAGAGGTGGAGAGCGGGGACACCCTGTCTCAAAACACATCCCACCTGTTCATACTGAGAATCCCCGGGCAAGGCCCAAGGCCCAGAGTGTGGACACACCCCGGGGGAAAAGAGGAGGAGAGCGGGGACACCCTGTCTCAAACACATCCCACCTGTTCATACTGAGAATCCCCGGGCAAGGCCCAAGGCCCAGAGTGTGGACACACCCCGGGGGAAAAGAGGAGGAGAGCGGAGACACCCTGTCTCAAAACACACCCCACCTGTTCATACTGAGAATCCCCGGGCAAGGCCCAAGGCCCAGAGTGTGGACACACCCCGGGGGAAAGAGGAGGAGAGCGGGGACACCCTGTCTCAAACACATCCCACCTGTTCATACTGAGAGTCCCCGGGCAAGATCCGAAGCCCAGAGTGTGGACACACCCCGGGGGAAAAGAGGAGGAGAGCGGGGACACCCTCTCTCCAAACACACCCCACCTGTTCATACTGAGAGTCCCCGGGCAAGATCCGAAGCCCAGAGTGTGGACACACCCGGGGGGAAAAGAGCAGGAGAGCGGGGACACCCTGTCTCCAAACACACCCCACCTGTTCATACTAAGAATCCCCGGGCAAGGCCCAAGGCCCAGAGTGTGGACACACCCCGGGGGAAAAGAGGAGGAGAGCGGGGACACCCTGTCTCAAAACACACCCCACCTGTTCATACTGAGAATCCTCTGGCAAGACCCAAGGCCCAGAGTGTGGACACACCCCGGGGGAGAAGAGGAGGAGAGAAGGGGACACCGGGTCTCAAAACACATCCCCCCTGTTCATACTGAGTATCCCCGGGCAAGGCCCAAGGCCCATAGTGTGGAACACACCCCGGGGAGAGATGGTGCAGTGTGCAAGGTGAGGGAGGAGTCTGTTCATTCCTGGGGGAAGATCAGACAAAGAGCTTTGAGTGGTGGGTCCAGCAGTGAAACTGAAACCAGACCAAAGGGAACAAATGAAGATCCAATCCAAGGGAACAAGCACCGGGACAATGGGGAGAAACCACAACCGGCCCAAAGTTATTCAGTGAGCGAGCATCGCCTGCTTATTGTGAGAGAGCTCCACACTTCGACCATCCTTTGTGTGGAGAAGAGTTCCCAGCTTCTCTCCTGAAGGGCCAGGCTCGGATTTTAAGGTTTTGTCCCCTCGTCCCAGACTCCCCACCAGTGGAAAGAGTTTCTCTCCATCTACCCTCGCAATTGTTCCAAAATCCTCAAAACCTCAAACAAATCAGCCTCAACATTCTATAATCCATGGAATACAAGCTTCATTTCTTTAAACACTCAATAGTTTAACCCTTGGAGCCCTGGTAACATGCTGGTGAATCTGCACTGCACTCCGTCCAAGGCCAATATATTCTTTCTAATGTGCGGGGCCCAGAACTATACACAGTGCTCCACATGTGGTCTAACAAGTGCTTTGTACAGCTGCAGCAAAACGTCCTCCCCTCTATATTCTAGACCTCTAGTCATAAGGATTAACATTCCATTACCCTTTTTGTTTATATTTATTTTAAAGACTCCAAAGGCAGGTACAGAACGGGTTAGATACAGAGTAAAGCTCCCTCAACACTGCCCCATCAAACACTCCCAGGACAGGTACAGAAAAGGTTAGATACAGAGTAAATCTCCCTCCACACTGTCCCATCAAACACTCCCAGGGCATGTGCAGCACGGGTTATATACATAGGAAAGCTCCCTCCACACTGCCCCATCAAACACTCCCAGGGCAGGTGCAGCCCGGCTTAGATACAGAGTAAAGCTCTATCTGCACTGTCCCATCAAACAGTAAAAATTTTCCAAGTAAAAAAGTAAAAATTTTAAAGCTTTTCGTTTTACATACAGACGGCAGCTTTTGACACGTTGGAACCCCTGCGACTACACCTCATTGTCTCAGTTGTATCTTGCTATGTCTTTGATGTGGTACCTTCTTGGCTGACTTGATTAACTTTATCACACCTCGGCAGATAGTCAGGATGAATTAATTTAGTGGTCTGCAATTGTAAGGTACAGATGCTTTGTTCTCTATCTATATATGCTTTGGCGATTCTGTATCTAATTTACTTCACCTGAGGAAGGGGCAATCGATAGCTCCGAAAGCTTGTGATTTCAAATAAAACTGTTGGACTATAACCTGGTGTTGTGCGACCTCTCAATTTTGTCCATCAAACACTCCCACAGCAGGTAGAGCACATAGAAACATAGAATCTAGGAGCAGGAGTAGGCCATTCGGCCCATCGAGCCTGCTCCGCCATTCAATACGATCATGGCTGATCATCCAAATCCAGTACCCTGTCCCTGCTTTAATCCCCACAGTACACATATCCCACCCTACCCCTGTAACCCCACGTATTTAATTCCCCCTAACATATCCCATCCTATCCCCATAACCCCACATATTTAATCCCCCCTAACACTAAGGGTCAATTTATCATAGCCAAATCAACCTAACCCACACATTTTTGGACTGTGGGAGGAAACCGGAGCACCCGGAGGAAACCCACGCAGACACGGGGAGAATGTGCAAACTCCACACAGACAGTCACCCGAGGTCAGATTCGAACCCGGGTCTCTGGCGCTGTGAGGCACCAGTGCTAACCACTATGCCACGTGTTAGATACAGAGTAAAGCTCCCTCCACACTGTCCCATCAAACACACCCAGGGCAGGTGCAGCTCGGATTAGATACAAAGTAAAGCTCCATCTACACTGTGCCATCAAAACACTCCCAGTGCAGGAACAGCTCCCTCAACACTGTCCCATCAAACACACCCAGGGCAGGTACAGCACAGGTTAGATACAGAGTAAATCTCCCTCTGCACTGTCCCACCAAACACTCCCAGGGCAGTTACAGCACGGGTTAGATACATAGCAAAGCTCCCTCTACACTGTCCCATCAAACACTCTCAAGGCAGGTACAGCACGGGCTAAATAGAGAGTAAAGCTCCCTCTACACTGTCCCATCAAACACTCCCAGGGCAGCTACAGCATGAGTTAGATCCAGAGTAAAGCTCCCTCTACACTGTCCCATCAAATACTCCCAGGGCAGGTACAGCACGCGTTAAATACAGAGTAAAGCTCCCGCTACACTGTCCAATCAAACACTCCCGGGGCAGGTACAGCAAGGGCTAGATACAGAGTAAAGCTCCCTCTGCACTGTCCCATGAAACACTCCCAGGACAGGTACAGCCCGGGTTAGATACAGAGTAAAGCTCCCTCTACACTGTCCCATCAAACAATCCCAAGGCAGGTACAGCACGCGTTAAATACAGAGTAAAGCTCCCTCTACACTGTCCAATCAAACACTCCCAGGGCTGGTACAGCAAGGGTTAAATACAGAGTAAAGCTCCCTCTGCACTGTCCCATCTTTCACTCCCAGGGCAGGTAAAGCACGCGTAAGATGGAGTAAAGCTCCCTCAACACTGTCCCATCAAACACTCCCAGGACAGGTACAGCCCGGGTTAGATACAGAGTAAAGCTCCCTCTACACTGTCCCATCAAACACTCCCAGGGCAGGTACAGCACGCGTTAAATACAGAGCAAAGCTCCCTCTGCATTGTCCCATCAAACACTCCCAGGGCAGGTTCAGCACGGATTAGGTACAGGGCAGGTACAGCACGGGTTAGATACAGAGTAAATCTGCATCGACACAGCCCCATCAAATACTCCCAGGGTAGCTACAGCACGGGGTTAGATACAGAGTAAAGCTCCATCTGCACTGTCCCATTAAGCACTCCCAGAGCAGGTGCAGCATGGGTTAGATACAGAGTAAAGTTCCCTCTACACTGTCCCATCAAACACTCCCAGGGCAGGTACAGCACGGGTTACATACAGAGTAAATCTCCCTCTACACTATCATATCAAACACTCCCAGGGTAGGTACAGCACGGGTTAGATACAGAGTAAAGCTCCCTCTACGTTGTCCCACCAAACACTCGCAGGGCAGGTACAGCATGGGTTAGATACAGAGTAAAGCTCATTCTACACTTTCCCATCAAACACTCCCAGGGCAGGTACAGCACGAGTTACTCAAAGTATGAGAACTGAAATAGTCTTGAGTTAGAAAAGAGAAAAGGCCCAAAAATGGAGCAGTCATTAACAGGACATCAATGAGTCTCCTCTTATCTTGGAGAAATCAAGCATTCGACCCACGGTGTGTTAGAAACAAAGTTAATCTATTTGACAGATATAAAAATATTAAGCTCCAGCCCAGTTAGAGGGGTTACTAACATCAGCAGAAACAAACCCCAATTGTCAGAATGAACAATGTTCAGTCCTGGATGAGATTAACAGCAGAATCTAAGCCCTGTAGTCACTTGTGAAATCGCTGGTGTCTCAGCAGGGTGGATGACTGAACGAATCCCTTCCCACATACAGAACAGGTGAACGGCCTCTCCCCAGTGTGAACTCGCCGGTGTGTCAGCAGGTGGGATGACTGAGAGAATCCCTTCCCACAGATGGAGCAGGTGAATGGCCCCTCCCCAGTGAAAACTCGCTGTTGTGTCAGCAGGTGGGATGACTGAGAGAATCCCTTCCCACAGATGGAGCAGGTGAATGGCCACTCCCCAGTGTGAACTCGCTGGTGTGTCAGCATCTGGGATGACTGAGAGAATCCCTTCCCACAGATGGAGCAGGTGAACGGCCTCTCCTCAGTGTGAACTCGCTGGTGTGTCAGAAGATCCCTTGTGCTTTTAAAGCTCTTCTCACAGTCAGAACATTTAAAAGGTCTCTTGTCAGTGTGAACGCGTTGGTGTGAAGTGAGGCTGGAGGAGTTAGTGAATTCCTTCCCACACACAGAGCAGGTGCACGGCCTCTCCCCAGTGTGAAGTCGCTCGTGTGTCAGCAGGTGGGATGACCGAGCGAATCTGTTCCCACACATAGAGCACGTGAACAGTCTCTCCCCAGTGTGACTGCGTTGATGAGCTTCCAGCTGGGACGGGTAATTGAATCCCTGCCCATAGTCCCCATATTTCCCTGGTTTCTCGGTGGTGCAGGTGTCCTTGTGTCTCTTCGGGTTGGATGATCAGTTGAAGCCTCGTCCACACACAGAACACGTGTACGGTTTCTCCCCGCTGTGAACGGCGCGCTGTTTTTTCAGGCTGTGTAACTGGTTAGGGGGGGATTAAATATGTGGGGTTACGGGGATAGGATGGGATATGTTAGGGGGAATTAAATACGTGGGGTTACGGGGATAGGGTGGGATATGTGTCGGTGCAGGCTCAATGGGGATTCTGTGTGAGAAAGCAGGGACAGGGTACTGGATTTGGATGATCAGCCATGATCGTATTGAATGGTGGAGCAGGCTCGACGGGCCGAATGGCCTACTCCTGCTCCTAGTCTCTATGTTTCTATGTTTCTAAAGCTCTTTCCACAGTCAGTGCACTGGAACACTCTCACTCGGGTGTGTGTGTCTCGGTGCTTTTCAAGTCACACTGATGTTTGAAATCTTTTCCCACAGACAAAACAGACAAACATTTCTCCTTCCACATTCAAAGGCCAATGATATTCAGTTCCTGATGAATGGAGTGACTCTGTCAGATCTTAAAATGATGTTTGGTTTGAGTTTCCTGTCTGTAAATGCTCCCCTTCTCACAGCCTGTAAAAGGAGTTTACAAAAGACAACACTAAGTAGAGGATAGAAATTCAAAAAAAAATTCTAGTTTCTATGGAACATTCTTTCCTCTCTTGTTCCCCCAAAGCTGTAAATCTCCGGTCCACACACTCTCCCTCCTCCCTGTGCTAAAATCCAAAACACATCGCACCATCTCCAACACACTGAAGGTGCTGACCCTGGCTGGGTTCAGTTCTACACTCTGTGAGGGGCTCAGTACCACACCGGGTTTGATCAGCTAAAGCATCACAGGCCGGGGAATGCTCCTGGGACTATCTTGAACTGTGTGTGGTGCTCTGTACCACATTCTGTGAGAGCAGCTCACTCAGCACAAGCCAGGGATGGATACTGGGATCTTACTGCTCGGTATGTGATTCGGTACCACAAGGGGGAGATCAGTTAACACAGAACAGGCCGAGATAGATCCTGCATCTTTCCTGGTCTGTGGTGTGGAGCATTACACCGGTTCAGATCTCTTAACAGAGCCTGGGCCATTCCTGCTCTGTGTTTGGGTCTCAGTGCCTCACCGAATGAGAACAACTGATATCCCACAGGCCGGGAATGGAGCCTGAGTACTTCCTGCTCAGTGGGTGGGGCTCAGTACCTCACGAGATGTGAACAACTAACATAGTACAGTCCGGGAAGGGAGCCTGGCCCCATCCTGTTCTGTCTGTGGGACTCAGTACCTCAACGAATGTGAACAACTAACATACTACAGGCCGAGAATGGAGCCTAGGCCCATCCTGTACTGTCTGTGGGACTCAGTACCTCAACGAATGTGAACAACTAACATACTACAGGCCGAGAATGGAGCCTGGGCCCATCCTGTACTGTCTGTGGGACTCAGTACCTCAACGAATGTCAACGACTAACATACTACAGTCCGGGAATGGAGCCTGGGCCCATCCTGTTCTGTGTATGGGGCTCATACCTCATAGAATGAGAATAACTGACACACCACAGGTCGGGAATGAGCCTGGGCCCATCCTGCTCTATTTGTGCTGCTCATATCACACCGGGTGAGATCAGGCAAAACACCACAGAACAGGGAATGATCCTGGGCTCTTCCTGCACTATGTGGGGCTCAGTACCTCACCGAATGTGAACAACTGATACACCACGGGCCGGGTATGGATCCTGGTCCCATCCTGCTCTGTGTGTGGTTGAGTACCACACCGGGTGATATCAGCTAACACACCACAGGCCGTGGGATGATCCTGGGCACATCCTGCAGGGTGTGGTGCTCAGTACCACACTGGTTGATACCTGCTAACACACCACAGGCCTGGGAATGATCCTGGGCCCATCCAGCTCTGTGTGGGGCTGAGTTGCACACCAGGTGAGATCTGCTGACACACCACAGGCCTGGGATTTATACTGGGCCTATCCTGCACTGTGTGTGGGACTCAGTACTACACTGAATGAGAACAACAGAAATACCACAGTCCGGGAATGGAGACTGGGTCCTTCCTGCTCTGTGTGGCTCAGTTCCTCACCAAATTAGAACAACTAAGATACCACAGGAGATCTTATGATGTTGGACACTTGCTGCTCTGCGTGCGGGGCACAGTCCATCTCCAAATGAGAATAACAGATACACCACAGGACAGGGAATGATCCTGGGCACTTCCTTCTCACTGGGTGGGGCTCAGTATCTCACCGAATGAGAACAACTGACATACCACAGGCCGGGAATGGAGCCATTACTACAGAGAATCGAATCTTCATCACTGAGCCTGCCTCCGGCAGTTAAACAGATCAGTTTACCTGTCATAGTCTGATCTACATTGCTTAGGGAGGTCCAGTCGGGGAGTTTAATGATTGAATTGCCATTGATTGAATTGATGGATTGCTTTGTGTGTTCATCCTCAATATCTCAATTTAAATATATTAACCATGAGTGGGAATAGTGTCTCACGCTGCTGTGCCCACCTGACTTGCACTAAAAGGATCATGTAATTTGAGTATCTCAGTGTAGGTTTCCTTTGTTTGCAAATCAGGCATCCAGTCAAGCGAAGAGCAGCTACTCCAAGAACAACAGAAATCACCACTTCTCACAGAAAGTGCGGGCACATTTAATCGCTATTGGGACCGAGGATGTTTTCTACCTTACGCCGTCAACCTGTGTGATCAGTGAGTGTTTCTGGCCAGTCCCTAACAATGTAAAAATATATTTCACGGTATGAATGCTTTTCTCCCGTCTGTTTGAGGAATCAGCCCCATTGTTCTGCGCTGTTTCTTACACAGGTGGCTGTTTAGTGATGCAAGCGCCGAGAATGCCGGGTTTTTACCTTTTATTATTTATTCAATGTGATTGGGATTACATACACACCACAGGCTGTGGAATGACACAGGCCCATACAGTTCCGTGTGGGGCTCAGTACCACATTCGGTGGCATCAGCTTTCCCACCACAAGCCGCGGAATTTTTCTGGAACCCTCCTGCACTGTTTGGGGCTCAGTACCACACTGGGTGAAATCTGCTAACACACCAATCCGGTGGATTGATCCTGCTCCCGTCCTGCTCTCTGTGGGGCTCAGTCCCACACTGAGTGTGATCAGCTAAAACGGTGAATGCTCCTCGGCCTATCCTGCACTGTGTGTGTGGTTCACTGGGTGAGAACAGCTCATCAGCACTGTCCAGGATGGATCCTGCCTCTTTCCTGTTGTGTGGGGCTGAGCACTACACCTGATTAGATCTGTTAACAGAGCCTGGGCCATTCCTGCTCTGTGTGTGTGGCTCAGTTCCTCACCAAATGAGAACAACTGATATACCACAGGCCGGGATTGGAGCCAGGCCCATTCCAGCTCTGTGAGCGGTGCTCAGTATCACAACTGGTGAGATAGGGGAAAACACGATAGGACAGGGAATGATCCTGGGCCCCCGTGCTCTGTGTGTGAGGCTCATTTCTTCACCAAATTAGAATAACTGACCCACCACAGGCCGGGAATGGAGCCTGGACGCATCCTGATCTAGTGTGGGGCTCAGTACCTCTCCGAATGAGAACAACCGACAGACCACAGGGCGGGAGTGGAGCCTGGGCACATCCTGCTCTGTGTGTGGTGCTTAGTATCTCACCGGATGAGATCAGGGAAAACACCACAGCACAGGGAATGATCCTGGTCGCTTCCTGCTCTGTGTGCCTGGCACAGTCCATCTCCAAATGAGAACAACTGACATACCATAGGAAAGGGAATGCTCCTGGGCCCTTCCTGCACGTTGTGGAGCTATGTACCTCAACGAATGAGAATAACAGACATACCACAGGTCGGGAATGGAGCCTGGGCCCTTCCTACTCCGTGTGTGGGACTCATTACATCAGCAAATGTGAATTACTGACATACCACAGACGGGAATGTAGATTTGGCCCTTCCTGCTCTGTATGAGGGCCTCTGTTCCTCACCAAATTAGATTAACTGATACACCACAGGCCGGCATTGGAGATCGTCCCATCCTGCTCGATGTGTTTTGCTCGGTATCACACGTGTTGAGATGAGGAAACACTCCACAGGACAGGGAATGATCCTGGATACTTGCTACTCCTTGTGCGGGGACAGTCCATCTCCACATGAGAATAACTGACACCCCACAGGACAAGGAATGATCCTGCGTCTTTCCTGCACTGTTGGAGCTCAGTACCTCACCAAATGAGAATAACTGACACCCCACAGGACAGGGAATGATCCTGCGTCTTTCCTGCACTGTTGGAGCTCAGTACCTCACCAAATGAGAATAGCTGACTCACCGGAGGCTGCAAATGAAGCCTGGGCCCATCCTGCTCTCTGTGTGCTGTTCAGTACCTCGCCGAATGAAAACAACTGACATACTGCCGGCCGGGAATGGTGCCTGGGCCGTTGCTTCTCTCTTTGCGGTCATCAGTACCTCACCGATTGAGAACAACTGACAAACCACAGGCCGGGAATAGATCCTGGGCCCTACCTGGTCTGTGTGGGGCTCAGTCCCTCACTGAATGAGAATAACTAACATTCCACAGGCCGGTATGAAGGCTGGGCCCATCCTGCACTTTGTTGGGCTCCGTACCAAACTGGGTAAGATCAGCTAACACACCACTGGATGCGGAATGATCCTAGACCCATCCTGGTCTTTGTGGGGCTCAGTACCTAACCGGTTGATATCAGCTAACACACGAAAGGCCGTGGAATAATCCTGGGCCCAACGTGCACAGTGTGGGGCACAGTAGCTCACCAAATTAGAATAACAGACACACCACAGTGCGGGAATGGAGCCTGGGCCCTTCCTACTCTGTGTGTGGGGTTCAGTACCACGCCAATTGAGAATAACATACATACCACAGGTTGGGACTGGAGCCTGTGGTCTCCCGTCCCTCTGTGTGGGTCTCATTACGTCAGAAAATGAGAATTACTGACCTACCACTGTCGCGGAATGAAGACTTGGCCCTTCCTACTCTGTTTGAGGGCGTCTGTTCCTCACCAAATGAGATGAACTGACACACCACAGGACGGCTTTGGAGACCGGGCCCATTCTGCTCGTTCTGTGGTGCTTGGTAGCACACCGGTTGAGATGAGGAAACACTCCATAGGACAGGGAATGATCCTGGGCCCTTGCTGCTCCCTGTGCGGGGACAGTCCATCTCCACATGAGAATACCTGACACACCACATAACAGGGAATGATCCTGGGCCTTTCCTGCACTGTTGGAGCTCAGTATCTCACCGAATGAGAATAACTGACACACCGCAGGCTGGAAATGGAGCCTGGGCCCATCCTGCTCTCTGTGTGCTTTTCACTACCTCACGAATAATAACAACTGACATACTGCCGGCCGGGAATGGTTCCTGGGCCCTTCCTGCTCTGTGTAGTGCTCTGTACCTCACCGATTGAGAGCAACTGACATAATACAGGCCGGGTATGGTGTTTGGACCCTTCCTGCTCTGTGTAATGCTCTGTACCTCACTGAATGAGAACAACTGACATACCACAGGCTGGGAATCGTGCTTGGGCCCTTCCATCTTGTTTGGTCATCAGTACCACTTCGACTGTGAACAACTGACACACCACTGGCCGCGATGGAAGCCAGCCCACTTCCTTCGCTGAGTGTGGGGCTCAGTACCTCATCAAATGAGAATAACTGACATACCACAGGCCGGGAATGGAGCCTGGGTTCATCCTGTTCTTTCTGTGGCTCAGAAACACACTGAGTGATATCAGCTAACACACCTCAGGCTGTGGAATGATCCTGGGCTCATCCTCCTCTGTGTGGGATTCAGTGCCACATCGGGTGAGATCAGCCAACACAATACAAGCCTGGGATGATCCTGAACCCATCCTGGTCTGTGTGTGGTGCTCAGTACAACACCAGGTGATATCAGCTAATACACCACAGGCCGGGGAATAATCCTGGGCCCATCCTGCTCTGTGTGGGGCTCAGTACCACACTCGGTGAGAGCAGATCACTCAGCACTGGCCGGGGATGGATACTGGGATCTTCCTGCTCGGTGTGTGACTCGGTACCACACGGGGGAGATCAGCAAACAAAGAACAGGCCGGGATAGATCCTGCATCTTTCCTGTTCTGTGGGGTTGAGCACTACACCGGTTCAGATCTGTTAACAGAGACTGGGCCCTTACTGCTCTGGGTGTGGGGCTCAGCACCTCACCGAATGAAAACAACTAATATACCACAGGCCGAGAATGTAGTCTGCGCCCATCCTGCTCTGTTTAAGGTGCACAGTACCTCAGCGAATGAGAGCAACTAACATACCACAGGCTGGGACTGGAGTCTGGGCCCTTTCTGCTCTGTGTGTGGGGCTTTTTATCCTCACGGAATGTGAACAATTAACATATCACAGGCCTGGAATGGTACCTTAGGCCTTTCTTCTCGTTGAGTGGGGCTCAGTACTTCACCAAATGAGAAAAACTGAAGTACAACAGGCCGGAGATGGAGCCAGTACTGCAGGGAATCGAAATTTCATCACTGAGCCTGCCTCCCGCAGTTAAACAGGTCAGTTTACCTGTCATATTCTGATCTACATTTCTTAGGGTTGTCCAGTTCGGGAGTTTTATGATTGAAGTGAAATTGATTGAATTGATGGATTGCTTTGTGTGTTCATCCTCAATATCTCTATTTAAATATATTAACCATGAGTGGGAATAGTGTCTCACGCTGCTGTGCCCACCTGACTGGCACTAATAGGATCATGTAATTTGAGCATCTCAGAGCAGGTTTCCTTTGTTCGCAAATCAGGCACTAGTCAAGCGAACAGCAGCTACTCCAAGAACAGAAATCACCACTTCTCACAGAAAGTGCAGACATATTTAATCGTTATTAGGACAGAAGTTGATTTCTACCTTATGCCGTCAAACTTTGTGTCCAGTGAGTGATTCTGAACAGTCCGTAACAGTGTAAATATGTATTCCACGGTATGACTGCTTTTCTGCCGTCTGTTTGAGGAATCAGCCCTATTGTTCTGAGCTGTTTCTTACACAGGTGGCTGGTTAATGATGTCAGTGCCGAGAATGCCGTGCTTTTACCTTTTACTATTTATTCCATGTGATTGCTTTATTCAGACTGGAATATTCTTTGAATCTCTGGCATCAGTAATGTAATCGGTTTAATGTTTTAATCCAACAATTAATGATCATTGAATCAGGCTAAGCAAAGTCATCATTTTCGGGCAATGCTACCTTTAAGGTTTCTGGTTGAGTTAATTGATACTGGCGCAGTTCCTGTGTGTTGGGTCATTTTACATGTGTTGTGTTAGGTCCAGACAGCAGGTGAGATGCGATAGTTCAGCATAGACCAGAGAGGATGCCTGGAACTGTCTTGTTCCTTGTGGCTCAGTAACTCACCAGGCCATGGAATGATACTGAGCCCATCCATGCTCTGTGTGGGACTCTGTAACACAATGGCTGAGATCAGCGGATCCACCACAGGCCGGGGAATGATCCTAGGCCCAGGGCGTCGCTGGCAAATCCAGCATCTATTGTCCATTCCTAATTTCCATTTCAGAGGGCAGTTAAGAGTCAACCACATTGCTGTGGGTCTGTAGTCAAATATAGGCCAGACCAGGTAAGGATGGCAGATTTATTTCCCTGAAGTACATGAGTGAACCAGATGTTTTTTTATGAAAATCTTGTAGTTTTGTGGTCACCATTATTGACTTTAAATTTTTATTCCAGATTTACTTAATTTACTGAATTTAAATTCCACAGCTGCCATGGTGGAATTTGAACTCACATCTCTGGATTATTAATCTAGGCCTTTGAATTACTAGTCCAGTAACATAGCCACTATGCCACCGTTCCCGAATTCTACGAACACATCACAGGTCTGGGAATGATCCTGGGCCCATCCTGCTCTGTGTGGGGCTATGTAACACACCAGGTGAGATCAGCTACCACACCACAGGCCGAGGAATATATCTGAGCCCATCCTGCTCTGATTTGGGCTCAGTAGCACACCGGGTGAAATCTGCTTTCACAACAATTCGGTGGATTGATCCTGAGCCCATCCTGCACTGTCTGTGGGGCTCATTGTGTGAGATCAGCTCACTCAGCACAGGCCGGGATGGATCCTGCCTCTTTCCTGTTCTGTGTGGCTGAGCACTACACCCGTTCTGATCTGATAAAAGAACCTGGACCATTTCTGTTCTGTGTGTGGAGACCAGTACCTCACCGAATGAGAATAACAGACATACCACAGGTTAGGAATGGAGCCTGGGCCCTTCCTAATCTGTGTGTGGGGATCATTAACTTACCGAATGAGAACAACTGACACACCACAGGCCGGGAATGGAGCCTGGGCCCATCCTGCTCTCTGCGGGGTTGAGTACCACACCGGGTGCGATCGGCCAACAAAGCACAGGCTGTGGCATTATCCAGGGCTCATCCTGCTCTCTGTGGGGCACAGTACCATGCCGGGTGAGATTAGCTAACACAGGACTGGCCCAGATGGATCCTGCTTCATTCCTGTTCTATGGGGCTGAGCACTGCACCAGTTCAGATCTGTTAACAGAGCCTGGGCCATTCCTGCACTGTGTGGAGCTTAGTACCTCACCGAATGAGAATAACTGACATCCCACAGGCTGGGAAGAGAACCTTGGTCCTTCCTGCTCTGTGTGAGGCTCAGCCCTCTCTGATTGAGAACAACTAACTTACCAAAGGACAGGAATGGAGCCGGGGCTCATCCTGCTCTGTGTGTGGGGCTCCGTAACTCACCGAATGAGAATAACAGACATACCACAGGCCGGGAATGGAGCCTTGGTCAATCCTGCTCTGTGTGTGGTGTTCAGCATCACACCGGTTGAGATCAGGGAAAACACCTCAGGACAGGGAATGAAGCATAGGCCGTTCCTGCTCTGTGTGGGGCTCAGTACCTCACCGAATGAGAATAATTGACATACCACGGACCGGGATTGGTGACTAGCCCTTTCCTGCTCTGTGTGCAGGGCTCAGTACCTCACCGAACTAGCCCCTTCCTGCTCTGTGTGGGGCTCAGTACCTCACCGAGTGAGAATAAATGATATACCACATGCCAGAAATGGAACCTGGGCAATTCCTGGTCTGTGTGGAGCTCAGTCCCTCACCGAATGAGAATAACAGACAGACCACAGGCGGGGAATGGAGCCTAGGCCCTTCCTGCTCTGTGTGTAGGGCTCAGTCCCTCACCGAATGAGAATGACAGGCATACCACATGATCCTGGGCCCATCCTGCACTGTGTGTTGGACTCAGTACCACACCGGGTGTGATCTATAAACACACCACATACCGGGGAATGATCCTGGGCCAATCCTGCACTGTGTGTGGGCTCCGTAGCACACCGGGAGGGAGCAACTAATACACAACAGACCGGGGAATGATCCAGGGCCAAGCCTGCACTGTGTGTGCGGCTCCATACCACACTGGGAGGGAGCAGCTCACTCAGCACAGGCCGGGGATGAGGCCTGCGATCTTCCTTCTCTGTGTGTGACTCCGTACCACATTGTGGAGATCAGCTAACACAGGACAGGCAGGGATAGATGCTATGTCTTCCCTGCTCTGTGGGGTTGATCACTGCACCGGTTCAGATCTGTTAACAGAAACTGGGCCATTCCCCATCTGTGTGTGGAGCTCAGTACCTCACCAAATGAAAACAACAGAATTACCAAAGGTCAGGAATGGAACCTGGGCCCTTCGTCCTCTGTGTGTCGGGCTCAGTTCCTCAGCAAATGAGAGTAACTGACACAGCACAGTCCGGGAATGGAGCCTGAGCCATTCCTGCTCTGTGTGCGGCTCAGTACAACACCGGGTGAGTTCAGGAAACACACCACAAGCCGGGGAATGATTCTGGGCCTATGCTGCTCAGTGTGGTGCTCAGTAGCACACTGGGTGTGATCAGCTAACCCACCGCAGACATGGGAATAATCCTGGGCACATCCTGCTCAATGTGTGGCTCAGTACCACAATGGGGGGTATTAGCTAACACGCCTCAGTCTGCGGAATGATCCTGGGCCCATCCTGTTCATTCCCACACCGGGTGAGATCAGCTATCACACCACTGGTCTGGAAATGTTTCGGGGCTCATCCTGCCATGTGTGGTGCTCAGTACCACACTGGGTTAGTTGTTGATTTCTTAATCAGTTTACGGTTACTGGGCCATTTTGCACCTGCTGGGTTGGATGATTCTCACTTGGTCAATTTATGGGTGCATGATCAGTTTACACGTGATCGGTTAGGAGATGGTCAATTGGTCAGTTTCTTGGTGCGAGGTCAGTTTGCCTGTGCCCGGTTAGGTGATATTGAATTGTTCAGTTTCTGGGAATTGTGTCAATTTACATGTGCTGGGGTAGTTGTTGCTCATCGGTCAGTTTCTGTGTGCTGCGTCAGTTTATGTGTATTAGAGTTGATGATTGCTACCTGGTCAGTTTTTGGGAACTGTGCCATTTACATGGGCAGGATTAAGTGACGGAGACTTGGTCAGCTTCTGGGAACTGGGTCAATTTACATGTGCCGTGTTACTTGTTGTTTATTGGTCAATGTATCGGTGCGGGTTCAGTTTACACGTGTTCGGTTATGACATGGTCAATTGGTCAGTTTCTGGGTGAAGGGTCAGTTTACCTGTATTTGTTAAGGTGATGGTCAGTTGGTCATATTCTTGGTGGTGGCACAGTTTGCATCTTTTCAGAATAGTAATGGCCAACTGCTCTGTATCCGGGAATGGGTTATTTGCATAGGCTGACTTAAGTGATGGAGAGTTGGTCAGTTTTTGGATGATGGTTCATTTCCCCGTTACCAGTCGTTCTTCCTGTTTCCTTGGTCTGTCTCCTATCCGTTTGTCTCCTCCGTCTGTCTCTCTCTGTCACCCACCGCCTGTCTCGCGTACCCGCCTGCCTCCATCCATCACTTGTGCCCCCAGTCTGTCTCTCCCCTCCCCCTGGTCTGTCTCTGTCTCTCTCTGTCTCTCTCTGTCTCCCCAGTCTCTCTCCTCCCCGTTTAATTTCTCCATCACTCACTCTGTTACCAACCCACTTTTCACCACCTTCCCAACCCCGTCTGTCTCAATTCGTTTCTGTTCTCCGATCTTTGTCTCTCTCTATCTTCCTCTGTTTCACTACCATCTATATCGCTGTCGTTCTCCACGGGTTGGCTGTCTCTGTGTCGTCCCTGCCTGCTCTTCGTGTCCGTCTCCCTCTCTCAATCGCCCGCATTTGTCTCTCTTTCTCTGTCCACTACCGCGTCTCTCTCTCTCTTTGCCTTCCCCTTCTCTCTCGCCCCGTTTCTCTCATTCTGTCTTTCCCCTCTGTCTATCACTTACCCTCATCTGATTCCCTGTTCCGTTGCACTCCGTCTGTCTCTCTCTGTCTCATCCCGTCTGTCTCTCTCTGTCTGTCTCTCTGTCTCACCTCGTCTCTCTCTCTCTCTCTCTCTCTGTCCTGCCACACCTGTCTCCCTGCCGTCTGTCTCTACCCATTTCTCCCGTCTGTCTCTCTTTCTGTCTTCCCCGTTTATCTTCCCCGTCTGTCTCACCGCCTGTTTTCACTCCGTCTCCTCTGGTCTCTCTCCCCACTTCTGCCTCTCTCTCTTTCTCCCGCCGTCTGTTCTCTCTTGGTCTCCCACACCCCAATCTATCACCATTCAGACTGTCTATCTCCATCTGTTGCTAGTCTGTCTTTCCCACTGTCGCCCAGTTTCTGTCTACCAATTCAGTCTAACCCATCTGTCTCTTCTGTCTATCTCTCTCTCTGTCTCCCCACCATCTGTCTCTTTCACAGTCTCCCGCCACTCTGTCTCTTCCTTTCGCTCCTACCGTCTGTCTCGCCCATCGGTCTCCCTCTCCCTCTGTCTCTTCGCCTCCCCCTCTCTCTCTCTATCTCCGTCAATGCTCGTCTGCCTCTCTGCTTCTGTCTCCATCTCTATCTCCTCCGTCTGTCGCTCCCTGTCGTTCTCTCCCTGTCTCCCATCTATTTCTCTCTCTTTGTTGCCCCGTCTGTCTCCCCTGTCTGTCAACCCCAGTCTCTCTCTCTCTCTCTTTCTCTCGCTCTCTGCCTCCCCATCTGCCTCCCCTGTATTTCTCTCCCTGTCTCCACCTCTATCTCACCGTCTGACTCTTTCTGTCTCACCTGCCTGTCTAGCACCGTCGGTCTCCACCGTCTGTCTCCCCCATCTTTCTTTTTCTGTCTCTCTCTTCTGTGATTCTCTCTGTCTCACCCCGTCTGTCTCATACCCGTCTGTCTGCTAACATGTCTCTTTCTCTCTATCAACCCCATCGTCAGGCTCTCTCTCTAAGTCAACCCGTCAGACTCTCTCTCTAAGTCCACCCATCAGACTCTCTCTCTAAGTCCACCCGTCAGACTCTCTCTCTAAGTCCACCCGTCAGACTCTCTCTCTAAGTCCACCCGTCAGACTCTCTCTCTAAGTCCACCCGTCAGACTCTCTCTCTAAGTCCACCCGTCAGACTCTCTCTCTAAGTCCACCCGTCAGACTCTCTCTAAGTCCACCTGTCAGACTCTCTCTCTAAGTCCACCCGTCAGACTCTCTCTCTAAGTCCACCCGTCAGACTCTCTAAATCCACCCGTCAGACTCTCTCTCTAAGTCTACCCGTTATGCTCACTCTCTGTCCCCGGATCTGTCTCCTCTCCATTAGTCTACCAAATCTCTCTCTCTCTCTGTCTCCCTCACAATCAGTCTCTTTCTCTGTCACCCAATCTGCCTCCTGTCCATCTGTCATTCCCCCGATCAGTCTCTCGCTCTGCCTTGGCCCGTCTATTTCCGGGTCTGACTCTCTCTTTGTCTCTCTGTCTGTGTCCACCCGTCTGCCTCCCCTTCGTCTCTCTCTCTCTCTTTCCCCCATCTCTCACTCTCTCAGTCGCCCTCGTTTGTCTTCTCCATCTGTATCCCCAGCATCACTCGTCCCCGTCTCTCCCCCTCTCTCTGTGCCTCCCCAATCTCTATCTCTAACTGCCTCCCCCGTCTGCCTCTCTCTGTCTCCCGATCTCTCACTCTCTCTGTCGCCATCGTTTGTCTACTCCATCTGTCTCCCCAGTATCACTCGCCCCCGTCTCTCTCTCTCGCTCTGTGCCTCCCCCAATCTCTATCTCTATCTGTCTCATCCATCTGTCTCTCTCTTTCTCCCTATCTGTGATTCTCTCTATATCTCTTCGTCTGACTCAGAACCATTTGTCTCCTACCCCGTCTCTCTCTCTATCACACCCACCGTCAGTTTCTCTCTTGCTGTCCTCCCATCAATTACTCTCTCTGTCGCTCGATCTGTATCCTCTCCGTCTGTCTCCCCGTCTCTCTCGCTCCCTCTCAGCACCACGTCTGTCTCCCCATCTGTCTCTCTCTCTCACTGTCCACCAATCTGCTTCCTCTCCATCAGTCTCCCCTCATCTGCCTCTCTATATATCTCCGCCCGTCTATCTCCGCGTCTCTCTCTCTCACTCTCTCTCTCTGTCTCACTGACACCGACCGTCTGTCTCTTCACTCCGTCTATCTCATTCATCTCTCTCGCACCCGGTCTGATGCTCTCCCTGTCTCCCAACATATCTCTCCCTCTCCAGGTATGTCTCTCTTCCTCTGGCACCCTTGTTTCTCGCTCTCTGTGTGCTCGTCTGTCTCTCTACAATACACCATCAGTCTCCCCCCGTGACAAATAGTGGGGTGTTACAGATAGAGGACTCAGATGGGCTTAGACAGGTGCGAGAGACAGGCAGACTGGGGAGACAGACGGGGGAAGCAGCTGGAGACATGTGGGGGAGACAGAGTCGGGACACAGACAGGGGGGGGGGGGTAGATGGTGAGATTCACATATGGGAGAGACAGAGCGAGAGAGACAGACGGGAAGACAGCCAGGTGAGACAGATGAGGGAGACAGAAGGGGGAGACAGATGTGCGAGACTTATGGGAAGACAGACTGGGGAGACAGATAGGGGAGAATGGCGGGGGAGATAGAATTCGGAGATAGACTGGGGAGACAGAGTGAGAGTGAAATATGGGGTAGACAGAGCGAGAGACAGACCGCGGGGATAAGAGACTGATGGAGATAGATGGGAGTAGACAGACTGGGTGAGACAGAGAGAGAGAGAGGCAGAGAGAGACAAATCCGGGAGACAGAGAAAGAAACAGACAGGGCGAGTCAGACGGGGAGTCAGCCCGAGGGGGAGATGGAGAGAGACAGTGACAGATGGGGGAGACAGACAGCGGGGATATGAATAGGGGAAACAAAGAGAGAGAAATGGGGGAGATATCAAGAGAGAAAGGGAGGGAGACTGATGTGGAGAGACAGAGTGTGAGAGTGAGAGATATACGGAGCAGAAAAATAGACAGACAGACGGTGGGCGAACAGACCGTGGAGAGAGATGGATTGAGACAGAGAGGGAGAGAGATGGACCGGGATGCAGACAGGGAGACTGAAGTGGGGACACAGAGAGAGGGAGAGAGAGAGAAAGACGGGGACACAAATACGCAGATGTACAGACAGAGGAGAGACAGACCGGGGAGACAGATAGAGTGGGACAGAGAGAGAGAGATAAACGCGGGAGACAGAGAAATAAACAGACGGGGAGACAGTGGGGGAGACAATTGAAGGCGAGTAGAGGGAGAGTGAGATGGATAACAGACGGGGAGACAGACGGGGGAGACAGAGAGAGATAGATGGTGAGAGACAGACGTAGACATACACAGAGAGAGGCAGATTATGGGGAGATAAAGAGAGAGACAGACAGGGGGAACAGCCGGGGTGAAGACAAACGCAGAGTATTGTTGAAGGGGTAAGAGAGAGTTAGACAGTCAGGGGAGGGCGCCCAGCCATTATCCTGAGACTATGCCACCTAGTTCCAGATACTCCAGCCAGAGGAACAACCTCTCAGCATCTACCCTGTCAATCCCCTTCAGAACCTTGTATGTTTCAATGAGATCACCCCTCATTCTTCTAAACTCCAGAGAGTTTAGGCCCATTATGCACAATATCTCAAAAAGGACAGCCATCTCATCCCAGGAATCAATGTAGTGAACCTTCGTTGCACTGCCTCCAAGGCAAGTATATCCTTCCTTAGATAAGGAGACCTAATCTGTACACAGTACTCTAGGTGTGGTCACACCAAGCCCTGTACAATTGTAGCAAGACTTCCTTATTACGAATTATCCAACCTTTTCCAATAAAGGGCGACATACAATTTGCCTTCCTCATTGCTTGCTGTACCTGTATGCTACCTTTCTGTTTTTCTCGCACGAGCACCCACAAATCTCTCTGAACATCAACATTTGAAAGCTGCTCACCATTTAAAAATTATTCTGTTTTTCTATTCTTCCTACCAAATTCAATAACCTCACATTTTACTACATTATACTCCATCTGCCATCTTACTGCAAATTCTCTTCGCCTATCTTTATGCCTTTGCATACTTTTTGTGTTCTCCTCACAGCTTACTGTCCCACCTAGCGTTGGTACCATCAGCACACCTGGATACATTACACTCGGTTCCTTCATCTAGGTCATTAATATAGATTGTAAATAGCTGAGTCCCCAAAAGGGATCCTTGCGGCACCCCACTAGTTACATCCTGCCAACCTGAAAAAAGATGCATTTATCCCTACTCACTGTTTTCTGTCCCTTAACCAATCCTCTATCCATGCTATTATATTACCCCAACCCCATGGCTCATAATCTTGTGAAATAACCTTTCATATGGCACCTCATCGAATGCTTTTTGGAAATCCAAATATAATACATCCACTGGTTTCCCTTTATCTACCCTGCTAGTTACATTCTCGAAAAAATCTAATACATTTGTCAAACATGATTTCTCTTTCAAAATACCATGTTAACTCTGCCTAATCATGTTATGATTTTCTAAATGACTTTGTAAGAGTAAAAAATGTAATTGTAAAAATGTAAGGGCAAATCAGTTGTACTGTTTAAGATTAGTTGAACTGCTTAAAGGACTACAGTAAAGGTCAAAGTATCTCCCGAAGGCATGCAGACAGGGGTATAATTAGATAAAGACCGACTTGCTTAGGCTGCAGTATTGTAATGCAAACACCGCAGAACAAAATGTGAATCACTGTTTTTTATAATAAACTAGCCTCGAAGAGACTTAGAATGAAACTCGCAGTGCAGATGGCTGACAAAAAGCAGAAGTACAAGGATAAGTTTCGCTAACAGTGTAAATTCTGATCAAGTTGTTTTTAGACAACCTAAGGGTCACTCATGACGTAACCCTAACCCTGACTGTGCTGATGTTTGTATTTTTTGGCTTTTGGAAGTGTATAAAGAAGCGTGGCTGTCATTGTTCGATTGAGAAGCGGGTCATGAGACCGCAGGCTGTGACGCTTCTCCCAGAGCGCTCTGAATTCTCCCGGAGCGCTCTGAATGATAAACTGTGATCTTTTGCTCTAAGACAGACTCGAGTGAATTAATTTTTCAACAACAATTGGCGTAGTCGGCAGGATGCTCTGCGACTGAAAGACCGCCCGTACCAGTGAAGCCGGACGAGAAGTCAAATTTTGACCGTCCAGAAATTGAATCGCTAGGGACGGCGGAGAGGCAGTGCCATAGCATCACGAATCAAGTGAAAGTCTGTTGGAGGTAAGAGAACACAGTTGTGTGTGTGTGGATCACGTGTACTAAGGGAACACTGTGTAGCGATAAATGTCGCGAAGGTATGAGTGATTGACTGATCGACATGGTCAATGAGGGCGCCTGTCTCACACACCTTGCCTGAGCCAGAATTAAGAGGGCGATTGGGCCCCACGTAATGTCCAGGATCAAGCAGGCGTAGAGAACCAAAGCACCCTGGAACCGTGAATTCAATAAATATATGTGTGTGTGCTGTGACTACGTAACCACTTAAAGTCCTTTAAGGTATCAAGAACTAACCCGATTAGAGGAACTCAGTATTTGGTAAGACTGAAAGTTGGACTATATATGGCGTGGTAGAAATAAATAGAATAGGGACGAATGGGGTCCCTTACTATGTTCTATGCAGACGACCGGAAGGGTTTAGTTGATAAGATGATGAAGGAGGGGTGGGACCCGCTCCAGAATCCGAAGGTAAGAGAGAGCGGTCGAGGGTCAAAAACAGAAAAAGACGAACAAGGCGAGGGTAATACTCGTAAACCAATTAGTTGCATTAACTAACAAGGTACAACGACTCCACACTAAACTTGCAAGTAAAAATGAAAGAATTCTTGAATTAGAACAAGAGCCATTATTATACAAAGGAGTTTGCAAGTGCGGTCTCACTCTGCGGGAATAGGGAAGAGACGTACCTCTGACAACAATTAACAAAGGGAAGATGATTTAGAAAGGGTATGAGTCAGGAAACAAACCGACATGGAAGTTATTAATATTTGTGCCGAGACAAATAAAACTCAAGATTTGCTAAGTGACAGGAACCTTAAAAAATTGAAAAAATCCTGGGATCTCAGTTTGGGTGAAAGTGTGTGTTAAATAAAGTAAGTTTTTCCTGACTGTGAATGTTTAAGAAGTGACAGTATTTCTTTTACATAGATACATAGATACATAGAAGATAGGAGCAGGAGTAGGCCATCCGGCCCTTCGAGCCTGCTCCGCCATTTAATGAGATCATGGCTGATCCTCCAATTCAGTATCCCGTCCCCGCCTTCTCTCCGTAACCCTTAACCCCTTTTGCCTGTAGAAATATATCTAATTCCCTCTTAAATATATTTAATGAGCTGGCGTACACTGCCCTCTGTGGCAATGAGTTCCACAGGTTCACCACCCTCTGAGTGAAGAAATTCCCCCTCATTTCTGTCCTAAATGGTTTAGCCCTTATCCTTAAATTATGTCCTCTAGTTCTGTTCTCACCCGCCAAGGGAAACATTCCTTCTGCATCTAGTCTGTCTAGACCTGTCAGAATTTTATACACTTCTATGAGGTCCCCTCTCAATCTTCTAAACTCCAGTGTGTACATCCCTAAACTACATAGTCTCTCCTCATAGGTCAATCCCGCCATTCCTGGTATCAGCCTGGTGAATCGCCGCTGCACCCCCTCCATTTTTGTCTGAAAGTCTGTTTTAAAAAAAAGGGGAAGTCATTTTTGTTTTAGCTCCACCCACTCTTTTGTGCAGAGAGCTAAAAGCTGTTTAACCCTTTGAAGACCTGTCTTGAATGACAGACACGTGTGTGTTGTTTTAAGTTTGTTAATTGTTTTACAAAAGATAAGCTTCAGCCTTGAAGTCACAGTTGCCAATGTGCCTGGAAGAAAATGAATTTGAATGTTTACAAGGCAGGAGTAATTGTTTCTTTGTTAATGTAGTTTCTTTCTTTTCCAAGTGATACTGGTTAGTTTAAAAAAAAAACTGATCTGGATTGAATTGGAGTTAGAGGTGAATTAACCTATTAAACCCAGAATTTCATTGTGGCCACGGTGAAATTCTGGTTGGTGTAAATTTGTGTAGACCGCATTGAATAAGATTGCGCACCCAGAATTGAAACAAAACTTCAAACTACAACTCAAGTTAAGCTGGTGTGTAAAAACTGAGAAGAAAAACAAAAAGTTTGTTTAACAAAAGATTAAGTGTCAGTCTAAGATTTAACCTTGGAGTCGCGGTTGCTATGGTGGAATCCTCCGACGCAATTTGTTTAAATGTGAAAAACTAATTTTTCTCCAGTTGCAAGCAACAACTTTAGTATGGCTGAACGAAATTTAAAGATATTGGACATTATTAAATTTAAGTGTCTTAATTTTAAGTTAGTATTTCCCCACAGTGATGGAAGGAAAATTAAGATTTGATAAATTACCCCCTTGGGCTCTTAAACAGAACTATATCAGATAGCCGAAAAGTATAGTGGGAAACAATCCTCTCACCAAGAGATGGATCAGTATTAATACAAAAACATGCTGGAATAAACCCAGCATCCTAAATATTAACAGAAGGAGTTATATGATCTACACTGGAAAGGTAGTAAAACATGGAAAGCTAATAGAAAGGTTAGTTAAGGCGCCACAGGCACCTTTAGAAACCGCGGTAATTAAAATTAAGGCCTACACGAAGATAGACATGGACTCATAGGAGCGCCAGGATCAGGCTCCCATAGGAAATCGGTATGCAGATTTGGCCGCAAAACTAGCCGCGGAGGAACTTAAACCAGAAGCCGCGTTTAAACACGAGATAAATATGGTCATGACACCCAGTGGGGTACAGGAAGTGAATATAGTGGAGGTACAGGAAAATACTAGTAAAGAGGAAAAGGAGAGATGGAAACAAGCTGGCGCACAGTTACGAGATGGAATTTGGAGATGGGGCCCACGAAACCAGGTGGTGGCACCGGAATGTGGTAGACAACAACTGATGGGGCATGTCCATGATGTAACACATACCCGCAGAAGTAACATGTTGCACCTACTGACACAGTACTGGTGGTGGCTAAAGATGGGTCGAGAGGTGGCGAAGTATTGTCAACGTTGTATAATATGCGCTAAGAATAATGTAGGACAGAGATGCAGAGTTAGAGTAGCAAACCAACTGTGATGACAGGGGATATCGTCTTACACACTCGGCATACACTGGTAGAGATGTTGAATACCGGGAAACTATGGTCAGTTTCCAATATGCGGCGAGCTCGATGGGAAGCAGTCCTACTGCCGATAGACCAGACAGTTAAGATAATTCGGATTACAGGGGAAAACCCCGCGGAAGGCATCCTTAGTGCGGGAAGCCCCCATCAGTGCTCAGAGACGGAGGGGGAACTAGACGAAACCCTCGTGCAGGACGAACCGCTGGAGGAAGCTCAGATGACACTGTACGTAGACGGGTCAAGGAAATATGTAGAGGGATCTCCCCGGACAGGATGGGCAGTAGTAAATGATCAGTTGGAAACATAAATGTCGGGAAGGTTAGACGGAGGCTTGTCGGCACAAGTAGCCGAGATAGTAGCGTTAACAAAAGCGCTAGAATTAGCAAGGGGAAAGACAGTAAACATCTACACGGATAGTAGATATGCATTCGGAGTGGTACACGATAATGATAGCTTGGGGGAGAAGGGGGTTTGTGACAACCGGAGGGGATCACATAAAACACCAGCAGCGAATAGAGGCCCCACAAAAAGCCACAAAAGCCCCAGCACAAGCTGCAGTAATAAAAATCAAAGCGCACCAAAAGATACAGAATCAGGAGCAAAAAGGGAACCAGGCCGCTGATCTTGCAACACAGCGAGCTCTTGAACAAGAAATGTTTGAAGGGAACGTAGCCAGTGCACAGGTAGAGGGAATAGATATCAGTAAATTGCATGCAGACGCCCCAGAAGACGAAAGACAGGAATGGTACCGAGTAGGGGGTAGACCAGATGAAGAGGCAATATGGCGAAAGAATGGAAAGGTGATAGCCCCCGTGTGCATCAGACAGATACTTTTAGAACTACATCATGGAAGCGCCCATACAGGAAGGGGGTCAATAAAACAGAAATTCCACATCCCATACCATCCTCAAAGTGCTGGAATGTTAGAAATAATGAATCGCACCTTAAAAACAGCGGTAGGCAAAGCATTGGGGGAAAAACAGCAACGGTGGGTGGATGTGCTACCCACAGTATTAATGAAACTAAGAGCCACCCCAAATCGAACCACGGGCCTATCACCATATGAGCTAATGACGGGGAGGGCAATGCAGCTCCCCCATAGTATAATGACTAGAGGAGAAGATGTGGGTCCCCTAAAGGATACACTCTGCAGATATGTCCTGGAAATGAGTAACCAATTAAAAGAAATGAAACAGCAAACTAGGGAAAGACAGGAAGAAAGAGATAAAGATTTGGAATTGAGCGCATTTCCATATATTGCTCCAGCGGGGAGCAAGGTAATGGTTAAGAATCTACCAGGAAAACCCGGGTTCGCCCCAAAAATGGTCGGGACTATATCAGATTTTAATTAGTGGAAATACGTGTGCTTGCATTAATATAAAGAGCATGGGACGATGGAAGCACTGGGCACAGCTGAAAGCCTATGACCCTTCACCAATTTAAGAATGGCTACACCAGAGCAAGTACCTTTTGTAGAAAGTGAAGAATATGCTAGACAATATGACGAATGGGAATGGACGCTGACACAAACACTGGTTTGGATAATATGTATTATCTTGATAGGATATCCCTTGGGATATATCCTGAAATATGTATGGGAACGGTCCCGTCAACTCCAACCAGTCGAGCAGGAGGAGGGAATCCAAATGATTATGATCGAGGAACCAGCTTAATAACAATATTCTGTTCACCCCCACAGGAAAATAGAATTTACAAGTAACAAAGTGGTTAGGTTGGCGATATAGCCTTTGGGACATTGTTAACATAAAGTGATAAGATGAACGTGTTACGCGATATCATGTGTAGTTTGCTTGTTTGTGTAAACATAATGGCCCGAAAATTAGACCTAATACGCGAGAGTATGCACTGTGTACTCTCACATATTAGGTCCCGAATTGCCGGTTTCCTGCATGCACTGCGCATGTGCGGGAAACCGGCACTTCGTGTATGGCGATGGGGCGGTTCCTAAGTGAACCGTGTGCGCACTACAGGTTGTGCGCACGCAGTGCACTTAGTTTTTTTTTCAGGTTTGAACGCGCCGGTAAGTGGTGAAGATTTTACACATAAAGAAAGCAGGCGTAAGACCCCCTTTTAACAAGGTAAGTAGTTAATTAAGTGTTATTTTACATTTTTTTCAACAGGTTTATCTTTTTTAGAGACTTTAAAGAAAGGTAAGTTTATTTTTATAACTTTTAAAAAGAATTTAAATTTTTTGTTTAAAGTGGTTAATTTATTTAACTATAGTTATTTTATTAATGTGATGGCTTTTTTTTAAAATTTAATTGAGGTTTAGCTGTTCTTTTGGGGGCTTGATGTATTCATAGCTTCGACAGCCCTTGCTGTCAAAACTATGAATGAAAGATGGTGTGCTGCCATTGGCTCTAACTGGCCCACGTTATCCCAGAGCTCGCACGAACTAACTGCGCCTCTGGGACACGCACACACTGCACGCCGGCAACAGGGAGAGGCCCTCGAACTGAAGTTCGTGTGGGCCAAAACCATAAAGTTAGGCGCGGAGTGCGATATCGCGGGGAATCCTTATCCCCGCGGCAACCATCGAACTCCAATTTCTGGGCCATTATGTAGCCTCGGGAGGACTCAGGCTAGAGTACCCCCACGGGCCAAAAGAGAATTACGGGTAAATTGGCAAGGGATTCCATTAACATGGCCCTTGACTATGTGCTGGCAGAGAAAGGGGGAACCTGTGCCCTAATAGGTACAGAATGTTGTACCTACATACCAGACAGCTCAGAAGAAATAACTAACTTGGCAGAACACGTAAAGGAAGAAGTAAAAAAGTTAAAACAAACTCCGGCATCCACCCTTTGGGGCTGGACAACTGGATGGTTGGGATCACTCGGGACATCAGTAGTACAAGGATTGATTTTGTTCTTTGTTATAATATTAGTGATGTATGGTCTGGTTTTATTGTTGAAATGTTGCTGCGCCCAAATGGCAAAAGATGTTGTTCCAGCCGCACCAGTGGGGCAGGTGTATCGTAACATAAAATATAGATCTCTGTTTATCTCAGAAAGGAAAATGCTTACGCGCGGGTAACGTTTGTATTAATGCATGTGTAAAACTTTAGAGATGGAGGAGAATAGCGACAAACCAATGGTTGTGGCATATGACGCAAGAAGAAACAGACAAACAGATGAAGAAGGGAACAACTTTAAGCTACAAGGAATACGTCTGCACACGGAAGAAATGGATTATCGATATTTCAAAGAGAAGGACATGTTCATGACAAGTCAGGCGGAGGACGGAGGATAGAGAAAAAAAACGGAAGAGGAGCGGAAGAACCTAACCTAAATGGTACGAATAGCTCAACAGTCGTGATGTGACTGGACTGTGCAGCTCAACCTCTTCCGGGGTGTCTTTCTCTCTCGTTCTCCCGAGGGCGTTCTCATTTACATTGAACTGTGAAACAACAATAACATCGTCAAAAGATCTTGTCAACAGAGCATAAGAAACTGTGTGCCACCGTTATAACCATGGTATGACGGTCCCCAAGACAAATCAAGCTTTGGCCAGGGACCAACAGGAGGGACTGTAAGAGTAAAAAAATCAATTGTAATAATGTAAGGGCAAATCAGTTGTAATGTTTAAGATTAGTTGAACTGCTTAAAGGACTATAGTAAAGGTCAAAGTATCTCCCGAAGGAATGGAGACAGGGTTATAATTAGATAAAAGACCAACTTGCTTAGGCTGCAGTATAGATTAAGCAGAAACTGCAGAACAAAAATGTGAATCATTGTTTTTTATAATAAACTAGCCTCGAAAAGGCTAAGGATGAAACCTTGCAGCGCAGATGCCTAACTAAAAGCTGAAGTAAAGAATACGTTTTGCTAACAGTGTAAGACTCTAATCAAGTTGTTTTTAGAGAGCATAAGGGTCGCTCATGATGTAATAACTGTGCTGAGGTTTGTATTTTTTGGCTTCTTGAAGTGTATAAAGAAGCGTGGCTCCCATTGTTAAATTCAAAAGCTGGTCATGAGACCGCAGGCTCTGACCCTTCTCCCAGAGCGCTCCGAATACTAAATTGTGCTCTTTTGCTTTAAGACAGTCTCGAGTGAATTAATTTTTCACCAAAATTATTATTTTTCACCAGTCTGTCTGTGTGTTCCTGAAGTCTGTTAATCTCCTCACTGTTTACTATATTTCACCAGTCTGTCTGTGTGTTCCTGAAGTCTGCTACTCTCCTCACTGTTTACTACAGTTCACCAGTCTGTCTGTGTGATCCTGAAGTCTGCTACACTGCTCACATTTACTAAATTTCACCAGTCTATCTGTGTGTTCCTGATGCCTGCTACTCTCCTCACTGTTTACTACATTTCACCAGTCTGTCTGTGTGCTCCTGAAGTCTGCTACTCTCCTCACTGTTTACTACATTTCACCAGTCTGTCTGTGTGCTCCTGAAGTCTGCTACTCTCCTCACTGTTTACTGCATTTCGACATTCTGTCTGTGCTCCTGAATTCTGCTACTTTCCTCACTGTTCACTACATTTCACCAGTCTGTCTGTGTGCTCCTGAAGTCTGTTACTCTCCTCACTGTTTACTACATTTCACCAGTCTGTCTCTGTGCTCCTGAATTCTGCTACTCTCCTTACTGATTACTACATTTCACCAGCCTGTCTGTGCTCCTGAATTATGCGACTCTCCTCACTGTTTACTATATTTCCCCAGTCTGTCTCTGCGCTCCTGAAGTCTGCTATTCTCCTCACTGTTTACTACATTTCAACAGTCATTCTGTGTGCTCCTGAATTCTGCTACTCTCCTCACTGTTTACTACATTTCACCAGTCTGTCTGTGCTCCTGACGTCTGCTACTCTCCTCACTGTTTACTACATTTCACTAGTCTGTCTGTGTGCTCCTAAAGTCTGCTACTCTCCTCACTGTTTACTACATTTCACAAGTCTGTCTGTGTGCTCCTGAAGTCGGCTACTCTCCTCATTGTTTACTGCATTTCACCAGCCTGTCTGTGTGCTCTTGACGTCTGCTACTCTCCTCACTGTTTACTACATTTCACCAGTCTGGCTGTGTGCTCCTGAAGTCTGTGAATCTCCTCACTGTTTAATATACTTAACCAGTCAGTCTGTTTGCTCCTGACGTCTGCTACTCTCCTCAATGTTTGCTACATTTCACCAGCCTGTCTGTGTGCTCCTGAAGTCTGTTACTCTCCTCACTGTTTACTACATTTCAACAGTCTGTCTGTGCTCCTGAACTCTGTTACTCTCCTCACTGTTTACTACATTTCACCAGTCTGTCTGTGCTCCTGAATTCTGTTACTCTCCTCACTGTTTACTAATTTTCACCAGTTTGTCTGTTTGTTCCTGAAGTCTGCTCCTACCTCACTGTTTACTATATTTCACCAGTCTGTCTGTGTGTTCCTGAAGTCTGCTACTCTCCTCACTGTTTACTGCATTTCACCAGACTGTCTGTGTGCTCCTGAAGTCGGCTACTCTCCTCACTGTTTACTACATTTCACCAGTCTGTCTGTGTGCTCCTGAAGTCTGCTACTCTCCTCACTGTTTACTACATTTCACCAGTCTGTCTGTGTGCTCCTGAAGTCTGCTACTCTCCTCACTGTTTACTACATTTCACCAGTCTGTCTGTGTGCTCCTGAAGTCTGCTACTCTCCTCACTGTTTACTACATTTCACCAGTCTGTCTGTGTGCTCCTGAAGTCTGCTACTCTCCTCACTGTTTACTACATTTCACCAGACTGTCTGTGTGCTCCTGAAGTCTGCTACTCTCCTCACTGTTTACTACATTTCACCAGTCTGTCTGTGTGCTCCTGAAGTCTGCTACTCTCCTCACTGTTTACTACATTTCACCAGTCTGTCTGTGTGCTCCTGAAGTCTGCTACTCTCCTCACTGTTTACTACATTTCACCAGTCTGTCTGTGTGCTCCTGAATTCTGCTACTCTCCTCACTGTTTACTACATTTCACCAGTCTGTCTGTGTGCTCCTGAAGTCTGCTACTCTCCTCACTGTTTACTACATTTCACCAGTCTGTCTGTGTGCTCCTGAAGTCTGCTACTCTCCTCACTGTTTACTACATTTCACCAGTCTGTCTGTGTGCTCCTGAATTCTGCTACTCTCCTCACTGTTTACTACATTTCACCAGTCTGTCTGTTTGCTCCTGAATTCTGCTACTCTCCTCACTGTTTACTACATTTCACCAGTCTGTCTGTGTGCTCCTGAAGTCTGCTACTCTCCTCACTGTTTACTACATTTCACCAGTCTGTCTGTTTGCTCCTGAATTCTGCTACTCTCCTCACTGTTTACTACATTTCACCAGTCTGTCTGTGCTCCTGAATTCTGCTACTCTCCTCACTGTTTACTACATTTCACCAGTCTGTCTCTGTGCTCCTGAAGTCTGCTACTCTCCTCACTGTTTACTACATTTCACCAGTCTGTCTGTGTGCTCCTGAATTCTGCTACTCTCCTCACTGTTTACTACATTTCACCAGTCTGTCTGTTTGCTCCTGAATTCTGCTACTCTCCTCACTGTTTACTACATTTCACCAGTCTGTCTGTGCTCCTGAAGTCTGCTACTCTCCTCACTGTTTACTACATTTCACCAGTCTGTCTGTGTGCTCCTGAAGTCTGCTACTCTCCTCACTGTTTACTACATTTCACCAGTCTGTCTGTGTGCTCCTGAATTCTGCTACTCTCCTCACTGTTTACTACAATTCACCAGTCTGTCTGTGTGCTCCTGAATTCTGCTACTCTCCTCACTGTTTACTACAATTCACCAGTCTGTCTGTGTGATCCTGAAGTCTTCACCTCTCTCACTGTTTACTACATTTCACCAGTCTTTCTGTGTGCTCCTGAATTCTGCTACTCTCCTCACTGTTTACTACATTTCACCAGTCTGTCTGTGTGCTCCTGAATTCTGCTACTCTCCTCACTGTTTACTACATTTCACCAGTCTGTCTGTGTGATCCTGAAGTCTTCACCTCTCTTCATTGTTTACTACATTTCACCAGTCTCTCTGTGCTCCTGAGATCTGCTACTCTCCTCACTGTTTACTACATTTCACCAGTCTGTCTGTGCTCCTGACGTCTGCTACTCTCCTCACTGTTTACTACATTTCACCAGGCTGTCTGTGTGCTCCTGAAGTATACTACTCTCCTCACTGTTTACTACATTTCACAAGTCTGTCTGTGTGCTCCTGAAGTCTGCTACTTTCCAACTGTTTACTACATTTCACCAGACTGTCTGTGTGCTCCTGAAGTCTGCTACTCTCCTCACTGTTTAATACATTTCACCAGTCTTTCTGTGTGCTCTTGAAGTCTGCTACTCTCCTCACTGTTTACTACATTTCACCAGTCTGTCTGTGTGCTCCTGAAGTCTGTGACTCTCCTCACTGTTTATTAATTTTCACCAGTTTGTCTGTGTGCTCCTGAAGTCTGCTACTTTCCTCACAGCTTAATATATTTAACCAGTCAGTCCGTTTGCTCCTGACGTCTGCTACTCTCCTCACTGTTTACTACAACTCACCAGTCTGTCTGTGTGCTCCTGAATTCTGTTACTCTCCTCACTGTTTACTAATTTTCACCAGTTTGTCTGTTTGCTCCTGAAGTCTGCTCCTACCTCACTGTTTACTATATTTCACAAGTCTGTCTGTGTGCTCCTGAAGTCTGTTACTCTCCTCACTGTTTAATACATTTCACCAGTCTGTCTGTGTGTTCCTGAAGTCTGCTACTCTCCTCACTGTTTACTACATTTCACCAGTCTGTCTGTGTGATCCTGAAGTCTGCTCCACTCCTCATTGTTTACTACATTTCACCAGTCTGTCTGTGTGCTCCTGAATTCTGCTACTCTCCTTACTGTTTACTACATTTCACCAGTCTGTCTGTGCTGCTGAATTATGCGACTCTCCTCACTGTTTATTATATTTCCCCAGTCTGTCTCTGTGCTCATGAAGTCTGCTATTCTTCTCTCGGTTCACTACATTTCAACAGTCTTTCTGTGTGCTCCTGAATTCTGCTACTCTCCTCACTGTTTACTACATTTCACCAGTCTGTCTGTTTGCTCCTGAATTCTGCTACTCTCCTCACTGTTTACTACATTTCACCAGTCTGTCTGTGCTCCTGACGTCTGCTACTCTCCTCATTGTTTACTACATTTCACCAGGCTGTCTGTGTGCTCCTGAAGTCTGCTACTCTCCTCACTGTTTACTACATTTCACCAGTCTGTCTGTGTGCTCCTGAATTCTGCTAATCTCCTCACTGTTTACGACAATTCACCAGTCTGTCTGTGTGCTCCTGAATTCTGCTAATCTCCTCACTGTTTACTACAATTCACCAGTCTGTCTGTGTGATCCCGAAGTCTTCACCTCTCTTCATTGTTTACTACATTTCACCAGTCTTTCTGTGTGCTCCTGAATTCTGCTACTCTCCTCACTGTTTAGTACATGTCACCAGTCTGTCTGTGTGCTCCTGAATTCTGCTAATCTCCTCACTGTTTACTACAATTCACCAGTCTGTCTGTGTGATCACGAAGTCTTCACCTCTCTTCATTGTTTACTACATTTCACCAGTCTCTCTGTGCTCCTGAGATCTGCTACTCTCCTCACTGTTTACTACATTTCACCAGTCTGTCTGTGCTCCTGACGTCTGCTACTCTCCTCACTGTTTACTACATTTCACCAGGCTGTCTGTGTGCTCCTGAAGTATACTACTCTCCTCACTGTTTACTACATTTCACAAGTCTGTCTGTGTGCTCCTGAAGTCTGCTACTCTCCTCAATGTTTACTACATTTCACCAGTCTGTCTGGGTGCTGCTGAGGTCTGCGACTCTCCTCACTGTTTACTACATTTCACCAGTCTGTCTGTGTGATCCCGAAGTCTTCACCTCTCTTCATTGTTTACTATATTTCACCAGTCTGTCTGTGTGCTCCTGAAGTCTGCTACTCTCCTCACTGTTTACTGCATTCCTCCAGTCTGTCTGTGTGATCCTGAATTCTGTTACTCTCCTCACTGTTTACTAATTTTCACCAGTTTTTCTGTTTGCTCCTGAAGTCTGCTCCGACCTCATTGTTTACTATATTTCACCAGTCTGTCTGTGTGCTCCTGAAGTCTGTTACTCTCCTCACTGTTTACTACATTTCACCAGTCTGTCTGTGTGTTCCTGAAGTCTGCTACTCTCCTCACTGTTTACTACATTTCACCAGTCTGGCTGTGTGCTCCTGAAGTCTGTTAATCTGCTCACTGTTTACTGCTTTTCAGCAGTCTGTCTGTGTGCTCCTGAAGTTTGCTACTCTCCTCACTGTTTACTACATTTCACCAGTCTGTCTGTGTGCTCCTGAAGTCTGCTACTCTCCTCATTGTTTACTACATTTCACCAGTCTGTCTGTGTGCTCCTGAAGTTTGCTACTCTCCTCACTGTTTACTACATTTCACCAGTCTGTCTGTGTGCTCATCAGGTCTGCGGCTCTCCTCACTGTTTACTACATTTCACCAGGCTGTCTGTGTGCTCCTGAAGTCTGCTACTCTCCTTACTGTTTACGACATTTCACCAGTCTGTCTGTGCTCCTGAATTATGCGACTCTCCTCACTGTTTACTATATTTCCCCACTCTGTCTCAGTGCTCCTGAAGTCTGCGATTCTCCTCTCTGTTTACTACATTTCAACAGTCTTTCTGTGTGCTCCTGAATTCTGCTACTCTCCTCACTGTTTACTGCATTTCACCAGTCTGTCTGTGCTCCTGACGTCTGCTACTCTCCTCACTGTTTAGTACATTTCACCAGTCTGTCTGTGTGCTCCTGAAGTATACTACTCTCCTTACTGTTTACTACATTTCACCAGTCTGTCTGTGCTCCTGACGTCTGCTACTCTCCTCACTGTTTACTACATTTCACCAGGCTGTCTGTGTGCTCCTGAAGTCTGCTACTCTCCTCACTGTTTACTATATTAGCAGACTGTCTGTGTGCTCCTGAAGTCTGCTACTGTCCTCACTGTTTTCTGCATTTCTCCAGTCTGTCTGTGTGATCCTGAAGTCTGCTACTCTCCTCACTGTTTACTAAATTTCACCAGTCTGTCTGTGTGCTCCTGAAGTCTGCTGCTCTCCTCACTGTTTACTACATTTCACCAGTCTGTCTGTGTGCTCCTGGTGTCTGCTACTCTCCTCACTGTTTACTACATTTCACCATTCTGTCTGATGTGCTCCTGAAGTCTGCTACTCTCCTCACTGTTTACTACATTTCATCAGTCTGTCTGTGTGCTCCTGAAGTCTGCTACTCTCCTCACTGTTTACTACTATTCACCAGTCTGTCTGTGCTCCTGACGTCTGCTATTCTCATAGAAACATAGAAACATAGAAAATAGGTACAGGAGTAGACCATTCGGTCCTTCGAGCCTGCACCGCCATTCAATGCTTTCATGGCTGAACATGCTACCTCAGTACCCCATTCCTGCTTTCTCGCCATACCCCTTGATCCCCCTAGTTGTGAGTGTTATATCTAACTCCCTTTTGAATATATTTAGCGAACTGGCCTCAACAACCTTCTGTGGAAGAGAATTCCATAGATTCACTACTCTCTGGGTGAAGAAGTTCCTCCTCAGCTCAGTCCTAAATGGCTTCCCCTTAATCCTTAGACTGTGACCCCTGGTTCTAGTTTTCCCTACCATTGGGAACATTCTGCCCGCATCTAATTTGTCTAAACCAGTCAGGATTTTAAATGTCTCTATAAGATCCCCCCTCATTCTTCTGAACTCCAGAGGATAGAAGTTCAGTTGACCCAATCTTTCTTGATATGTCAGTCCGGCCATCCCAGGAATCAATCTAGTGAACCTTCGCTGCACTCCCTCAATAGCAAGAATGTCCTTCCTTAAGTTAGGAGACCAAAACTGCGCACAATACTCCAGGTGTGGCCTCACCAAGGCCCTGTACAACTGCAGCATCACCTCCCTACTCCTGTACTCAAATCCCCTTACTATGAAGGCCATCATTCCGTTTGCTTTCTTGACTGCCTGCTGCACTTGCATTCCCACCTTCAATGACTGATGTACCATGATGCCCAGGTCTCGTTGCACCTCCCCTTTCCCTAATCTGACACCATTCAGGTAATAGTCCGCCTCTCTATTTTTACCACCAAAGTGGATAACCTCACATTTATCCACATTGTACTTCATCTGCCATACATTTGCCCATTCACCCAACCTGTCCAAGTCACTCTGCAGCCTCCTAGCATCCTCCTCATTGTTCACACTGCCTCCCAATTTAGTGTCATCCGCAAATTTGGAGATATTACATTTAATCCCTTCGTCCAAATCATTAATACATAATGTAAACAGCTGGGGTCCCAGCACCGAACCTTACGAAAGCAAGCTGGCGGAAAATATAAAAACTAACTCCAAAAGCTTTTATAAGTATATCAAGAGGAAAAGACTGGTGAAAACCAAAGTTGGCCCATTGCAGTCAGATACGGGGGAATATATAACGGGAAATAAGGAAATGGCAGACCAACTAAATGCATACTTTGGGTCAGTCTTTACGAAGGAAGACACAAAAAACCTCCCTGGGATATCGGGAAAAATAGGGACATTTGCAAAGGAGGAACTGACGCAAGTCAATATCTCTAAGGATATGGTGTTAAGGAAGCTAAAGGGATTGAAGGCGGACAAATCCCCAGGGCCTGATAACATGCGTCCTAGGGTACTGAAGGAGGTGGCCCTAGAGATAGCGGATGCACTAAGTATGATTTTTCAGAATTCATTAGACTCGGGAACAGTGCCCATGGATTGGAGGGTAGCTAACGTTACCCCACTATTCAAAAAGGGGGGTAGGGAAAAAGCAGGTAATTACAGACCTGTAAGCCTTACATCAGTTGTGGGCAAAATGCTGGAGTCCATCATTAAGGATGAAATAGCGGAGCACTTAGCAAATGGGGACAGGATAGGACAGAGTCAACATGGATTTACAAAGGGTAAATCGTGCTTGACTAATCTATTGGAATTTTTTGAGGGAGTAACTGGTAAAATAGATGGGGGAGAGCCAGTAGATGTGGTGTACCTGGACTTCCAAAAGGCCTTCGATAAGGTCCCACATAAAAGATTAGCAGGGAAAATTGAAGCTCATGGGATAAAGGGGAAAGTATTGACGTGGATAGAGAACTGGCTGTCAGATAGAAAACAGAGAGTTGGAATAAACGGCTCATTTTCTGAATGGCAGGCAGTAACAAGTGGGGTACCACAGGGATCTGTCCTGGGTCCCCAGCTGTTCACAATTTACATTAATGACCTGGATCAGGGAGTCGGATGCAGCATTTCCAAATTTGCAGACGACACTAAACTAGGAGGGGGGGTGGGCTCAGAGGAGGAGACCAGGAAGCTCCAGAGCGATTTGGACAGACTGGGTGATTGGGCGGATAAATGGCAGATGCACTATAATGTGGACAAGTGCGAAGTTATCCACCTTGGGTGCAGGAACGGGAGGGCAAATTATTATTTAAATGGCAATAAATTGGGAGAGGGGGAAGTACAGAGAGACCTGGGTGTTCTTGTACACCAGTCACTGAAGGCGAGCATGCAGGTGCAACAGGCGATCAAGAAGGCAAACGGTATGCTGGCCTTCATAGCAAAAGGGTTGGAATACAGGAACAGGGATACCTTGCTGCAGCTGTACAGGGCACTGGTGAGACCACACCTCGAGTACTGTGTACAGTTTTGGTCGCCTCATCTGAGGAAAGATGTTCTTGCCATGGAGGGGGTGCAGCGGCGATTCACCAGGCTGATACCAGGAATGGCGGGATTGACCTATGAGGAGAGACTATGTAGTTTAGGGATGTACACACTGGAGTTTAGAAGATTGAGAGGGGACCTCATAGAAGTGTATAAAATTCTGACAGGTCTAGACAGACTAGATGCAGAAGGAATGTTTCCCTTGGCGGGTGAGAACAGAACTAGAGGACATAATTTAAGGATAAGGGCTAAACCATTTAGGACAGAAATGAGGGGGAATTTCTTCACTCAGAGGGTGGTGAACCTGTGGAACTCATTGCCACAGAGGGCAGTGTACGCCAGCTCATTAAATATATTTAAGAGGGAATTAGATGTATTTCTACAGGCAAAAGGGGTTAAGGGTTACGGAGAGAAGGCGGGGACGGGATACTGAATTGGAGGATCAGCCATGATCTCCTTAAATGGCGGAGCAGGCTCGAAGGGCCGGATGGCCTACTCCTGCTCCTATCTTCTATGTATCTATATGTACCCCGCTGGTCACTGCCTGCCATTCTGAAAAGTACCCATTTACTCCTACTCTTTGTTTCCTGTGTGCCAACCAGTTCTCAATCCACGTCAACACATTACCCCCAATCCCATGTGCTTTAACTTTGCTCACCAATCTCTTGTGTGGAACCTTGTCGAAGGCCTTCTGAAAGTCCAAATACACCACATCTACTGGTTCCCCCCTGTCCACCCTATTGGAAACATCCTCAAAAAATTCCAGAAGATTTGTCAAGCATGATTTCCCTTTCACAAATCCATGCTGACTTGGACCTATCATGTCGCCACTTTCCAAATGGTCTGTTATGACATCTTTAATAATTGCTTCCATCATTTTACCCACAACCGATGTCAGGCTGAGCGGTCTATAATTCCCTGCTTTCTCCCTCCCTCCTTTTTTAAAAAGAGGGGTTACATTGGCCACCCTCCACTCCATCGGAACTGATCCAGAGTCTAAGGAATGTTGGAAAATGATCGTCAATGCATCCACTATTTCCAAGGCCACCTCCTTAAGTACTCTGGGATGCAGACCATCAGGCACCGGGGATTTTTCAGCCTTCAGTCCCATCAATTTTCCCAATACCTTTTCCCGACTAATAAGGATTTCCCTCAGCTTCTCCCTCTTACCAGATCCTCTGACCCCTTTTATTTCCGGCAGGTTGTGTGTGTCCTCCACAGTAAACACCGAACCAAAGTACTTGTTCAATTGATCTGCCATTTCCTTGTTCCCCATTACGACTTCCCCTGTTTCCGACTGCAGGGGACCTACGTTTGTTTTTACTAACCTCTTTCTTTTTACATATTTATAGAAGCTTTTGCTGTCCATTTTAATGTTTTCTGCAAGCTTCCTTTCATATTTTATTTTCCCTGCCCTAATCAAACCCTTCGTCCTCCTCTGCTGAGTTTTGAAGTTCTCCCAGTCCCCGGGTTTGCTGCTACTTCTGGCCAATTTGTATGCAACTTCCTTGGTTTTAATACTATCCCTGATTTCCCTTGTTAGCCATGGTTGAGCCACCTTCCCTTTTTTATTTTTACGGCAGACCGGGATGTACAATTGTTGTAGTTCATCCATGCGATCTCTAAATGTCTGCCATTGCCCTTCCACTGATAGCCCCTTAAATATCGCCTCACTGTTTACTACATTTTACCAGGCTGTCTGTGTGCTCCTGAAGTATACTACTCTCCACACTGTTTACTCCATTTCACAAGTCTGTCTGTGTGCTCCTGAAGTCTGCTACTCTCCTCACTGTTTACTACATTTCACCAGTCTGTCTGTGTGCTCCTGAAGTCTGCTACTCTCCTCACTGTTTACTGCATTCCTCCAGTCTGTCTGTGTGATCCTGAATTCTGTTACTCTCCTCACTGTTTACTAATTTTCACCAGTTTGTCTGTTTGCTCCTGAAGTCTGCTCCTACCTCACTGTTTACTATATTTCACCAGTCTGTCTGTGTGCTCCTGAAGTCTGCTACTCTCCTGACTGTTTACTACATTTCACCAGTCTGTCTGTGTGCTCCTGAAGTCTGCTCCACTCCTCATTGTTTACTACATTTCACCAGTCTGTCTGTGTGCTCCTGAAGTATGCTGCTCTCCTCACTGTTAACTATATTTCACCAGTCTGTCTGTGTGCTCCTGAAGTCTGCTACTCTCCTCACTGTTTACTACATTTCACCAGTCTGTCTGTGTGCTCCTGAACTCTGCTACTCTCCTCACTGTTTACGACATTTCACCAGGCTGTCTGTCTGCTCCTGAAGTCTGTTAATCTGCTCACTGTTTACTGCTTTTCAGCAGTCTGTCTGTGTGCTCCTGAAGTTTGTTACTCTCCTCACTGTTTACTACATTTCACCAGTATGTCTGTGTGATCCTGAAGTCTGCTCCACTCCTCATTGTTTACTACATTTCACCAGTCTGTCTGTGTGCTCCTGAATTCTGCTACTCTTCTTACTGTTTACGACGTTTCACCAGCCTGTCTGTGCTCCTGAATTATGCGACTCTCCTCACTGTTTACTATATTTCCCCAGTCTGTCTCTGTGCTCCTGAAGTCTGCTATTCTCCTCTCTGTTTACTACATTTCAACAGTCTTTCTGTGTGCTCCTGAATTCTGCTCCTCTCCTCACTGTTTACTACATTTCACCTGTCTGTCTGTGTGATCCCGAAGTCTTCTCCTCTCTTCATTGTTTACTACATTTCACCAGTCTGTCTGTGTGATCCCGAAGTCTTCTCCTCTCTTCATTGTTTACTACATTTCACGAGTCTGTCTGTGTTCATGAATTCTGCTCCTCTCCTCACTGTTTACTACATTTCACCAGCCTGTCTGTGCTCCTGACTTCTGCTACTCTCCTCACTGTTTATTACATTTCACCAGTCTGTCTGTTTGCTCCTGAAGTCTGCTAATCTCCTCACTGTTTACGACATTTCACCAGGCTGTCTGTCTGCTCCTGAAGTCTGTTAATCTGCTCATTGTTTACTGCTTTTCAGCAGTCTGTCTGTGTGCTGCTGAAGTTTGCTACTCTCCTCACTGTTTACTACATTTCACCAGTCTGTCTGTGTGCTCCTGAAGTATGCTAATCTCCTCACTGTTTACTACATTTCACAAGTCTTTGTGTGTGCTCCTGACGTCTGCTACTCTCCTCACTGTTTACTACATTTCACCAGTCTGTCTGTGCTCCTGACGTCTGCGACTCTCCTCACTGTTTACTACATTTCACCAGTCTGTCTGTGTGATCCCGAAGTCTTCTCCTCTCTTCATTGTTTACTACATTTCACCAGTCTGTCTGTGTGCTCCTGAAGTCTGCTACTCTCCTCTCTGTTTACTGCATTCCTCCAGTCTGTCTGTGCTCCTGAAATCTGCTACTCTCCTCACTGTTTACTACATTTCACCAGTCTGTCTGTGCCCCTGAAGTTTGTTACTCTCCACGCTGTTTACTACATTACACCAGTCTGTCTGTTTGCTCCTGAATTCTGCTACTCTCCTCACTGTTTACGACATTTCACCAGTCTGTCTGTGCTCCTGAAGTCTGCGACTCTCCTCATTGTTTACTACATTTCACCAGGCTGTCTGTGTGATCCCGAAGTCTTCTCCTCTCTTCATTGTTTACTACATTTCACCAGTCTGTCTGCGTGCTCCTGAAGTCTGCTTCTCTCCTCACTGTTTACTACATTTCACCAGTCTGTCTGTGCTCCTGAAGTCTGCGACTCTCCTCATTGTTTACTACATTTCACCAGGCTGTCTGTGTGATCCCGAAGTCTTCTCCTCTCTTCATTGTTTACTACATTTCACCAGTCTGTCTGCGTGCTCCTGAAGTCTGCTACTCTTCTTACTGTTTACGACGTTTCACCAGCCTGTCTGTGCTCCTGAATTATGCAACTCTCCTCACTGTTTACTATATTTCCCCAGTCTGTCTCTGTGCTCCTGAAGTCTGCTATTCTCCTCTCTGTTTACTACATTTTAACAGTCTTTCTGTGTGCTCCTGAAGTCGGCTACTCTCCTCACTGTTTACTACATTTCACCAGTCTGTCTGTGTGCTCCTGAATTCTGCTACTCTCCTCACTGTTTACTACATTTTAACAGTCTTTCTGTGTGCTCCTGAAGTCGGCTACTCTCCTCACTGTTTACTACATTTCACCAGTCTGTCTGTGTGCTCCTGAATTCTGCTACTCTCCTCACTGTTTACTACATTTCACAAGTCTTTCTGTGTGCTCCTGAAGTCGGCTACTCTCCTCACTGTTTACTACATTTCACCAGTCTGTCTGTGTGCTCCTGAATTCTGCTACTCTCCTCACTGTTTACTACATTTCACCAGTCTGTCTGTGTGATCCCGAAGTCTTCTCCTCTCTTCATTGTTTACTACATTTCACCAGTCTGTCTGTGTGATCCCGAAGTCTTCTCCTCTCTTCATTGTTTACTACATTTCACGAGTCTGTCTGTGCTCCTGAAGTCAGTTACTCTCCTCACTGTTTACTACATTTCACCAGTATGCCTGTGAGCTCCTGAAGTCTGTTACTCTCCTCACAGTTTACTACATTTCATCAGTCTGTCTGTGCTCCTGAAGTCTGCTACTCTCCTCACTTTTTACTACATTTCACCAGTCTGTCTGTGTGCTCCTGAAGTATGCTAATCTCCTCACTGTTTACTACATTTCACAAGTCTTTCTGTGTGCTCCTGACGTCTGCTACTCTCCTCACTGTTTACTACATTTCACCAGTCTGTCCGTGTGCTCCTGACGTCTGCGACTCTCTTCACTGTTTACTACATTTCACCAGTCTGTCTGTGTGATCCCGAAGGCTTCTCCTCTCTTCATTGTTTACAACATTTCACCAGTCTGTCTGTGTGCTCCTGAAGTCTGCTACTCTCCTCTCTGTTTACTGCATTCCTCCAGTCTGTCTGTGCTCCTGAAATCTGCTACTCTCCTCACTGTTTACTACATTTCACCAGTCTGCCTGTGTGCTCCTGAAGTCTGCTACTCTCCACACTGTTTACAACATTTCACCAGTCTCTCTGTGTGCTCCTGAAGTCTGTTACTCTCCTCACTGTTTACTACATTTCACCGGTCTGTCTGTGCTCCTGAAGTTTGTTACTCTCCACGCTGTTTACTACATTACACCAGTCTGTCTGTTTGCTCCTGAAGTCTGCGACTCTCCTCACTGTTTACTACATTTCACCAGGCTGTCTGTGCTCCTGAAGTCTGCGACTCTCCTCACTGTTTACGACATTTCACCAGGCTGTCTGTGTGATCCCGAAGTCTTCTCCTCTCTTCATTGTTTACTACATTTCACCAGGCTGTCTGTGTGATCCCGAAGTCTTCTCCTCTCTTCATTGTTTACTACATTTCACCAGTCTGTCTGCGTGCTCCTGAAGTCTGCTACTCTTCTTACTGTTTACGACGTTTCACCAGCCTGTCTGTGCTCCTGAATTATGCGACTCTCCTCACTGTTTACTATATTTCCCCAGTCTGTCTCTGTGCTCCTGAAGTCTGCTATTCTCCTCTCTGTTTACTACATTTCAACAGTCTTTCTGTGTGCTCCTGAATTCTGCTCCTCTCCTCATTGTTTGCTACATTTCACCAGTCTGTCTGTTTGCTCCTGAATTCTGCTGCTCTCCTCACTGTTTACTACATTTCACCAGTCTGTCTGTGTGCTCCTGAATTCTGCTCCTCTCCTCACTGTTTACTACATTTCACCAGTCTGTCTGTCTGTAATCCTGAAGTCGGCTACTCTCCTCACTGTTTACTACATTTCACCAGTCTGTCTGTGTGCTCCTGAATTCTGCTACTCTCCTCACTGTTTACTACATTTCACCAGCCTGTCTGTGTGATCCCGAAGTCTTCTCCTCTCTTCATTGTTTACTACATTTCACCAGTCTGTCTGTGTGATCCCGAAGTCTTCTCCTCTCTTCATTGTTTACTACATCTCACGAGTCTGTCTGTGCTCCTGAAGTCTGTTACTCTCCTCACTGTTTACTACATTTCACCAGTCTGCCCGTGTGCTCCTGAAGTCTGTTACTCTCCTCACTGTTTACTACATTTCACCAGTCTGTCTGTGTGCTCCTGAAGTCTGCTGCTCTCCTCACTGTTTTCTGCATTTCTCCAGTCTGTCTGTGTGCTCCTGAAGTCTGCTGCTCTCCTCACTGTTTTCTGCATTTCTCCAGTCTGTCTGTGTGCTCCTTAATTCTGCTGCTCTCCTCACTGTTTACTACATTTCACCAGTCTGTCTGTGCTCCTGAAGTCTGCTACTCTCCTCACTTTTTACTACATTTCACCAGCCTGTCTGTGCTCCTGACGTCTGCTACTCTCCTCACTGTTTACTACATTTCACCAGTCTGTCTGTTTGCTCCTGAATTCTGCTACTCTCCTCACTGTTTACGATATTAACAGACTGTCTGTGTGCTCCTGAAGTCTGCTACTGTCCTCACTGATTACTACATTTCACCAGTCTGTCTGTGTGCTCCTGAAGTCTGCTACTCTCCTCACTGTTTTCTGCATTTCTCCAGTCTGTCTGTGTGCTCCTGAAGTCTTCTCCTCTCTTCATTATTAACTACATTTCACCAGTCTGTCTGTGTGATCCTGAAGTCTGCTCCACTCCTCATTGTTCACTACATTTCACCAGTCTGTCTGTGTGCTCCTGAATTCTGCTACTCTTCTTACTGTTTACGACGTTTCACCAGCCTGTCTGTGCTCCTGAATTATGCGACTCTCCTCACTGTTTACTATATTTCCCCAGTCTGTCTCTGTGCTCCTGAAGTCTGCTATTCTCCTCTCTGTTTACTACATTTCAACAGTCTTTCTGTGTGCTCCTGAATTCTGCTCCTCTCCTCACTGTTTACTACATTTCACCAGTCTGTCTGTGTGATCCCGAAGTCTTCTCCTCTCTTCATTGTTTACTACATTTCACCAGTCTGTCTGTGTGATCCCGAAGTCTTCTCCTCTCTTCATTGTTTACTACATTTCACGAGTCTGTCTGTGTTCCTGAATTCTGCTCCTCTCCTCACTGTTTACTACATTTCACCAGCCTGTCTGTGCTCCTGACTTCTGCTACTCTCCTCACTGTTTATTACATTTCACCAGGCGGTCTGTGTGCTCCTGAAGTCTGTTAATCTGCTCACTGTTTACTGCTTTTCAGCAGTCTGTCTGTGTGCTGCTGAAGTTTGCTACTCTCCTCACTGTTTACTGCATTTCACCAGTCTGTCTGTGTGCTCCTGAAGTCGGCTACTCTCCTCACTGTTTACTACATTTCACCAGTCTGTCTGTGTGCTCCTGAATTCTGCTTCTCTCCTCACTGTTTACTACATTTCAACAGTCTTTCTGTGTGCTCCTGAATTCTGCTCCTCTCCTCACTGTTTACTACATTTCACCAGTCTGTCTGTATGCTCCTGAAGTCGGCTACTCTCCTCACTGTTTACTACATTTCACCAGTCTGTCTGTGTGCTCCTGAATTCTGCTACTCTCCTCACTGTTTACTACATTTCACAAGTCTTTCTGTGTGCTCCTGAAGTCGGCTACTCTCCTCACTGTTTACTACATTTCACCAGTCTGTCTGTGTGCTCCTGAATTCTGCTACTCTCCTCACTGTTTACTACATTTCACCAGTCTGTCTGTGTGATCCCGAAGTCTTCTCCTCTCTTCATTGTTTACTACATTTCACCAGTCTGTCTGTGTGATCCCGAAGTCTTCTCATCTCTTCATTGTTTACGACATTTCACGAGTCTGTCTGTGCTCCTGAAGTGTGTTACTCTCCTCACTGTTTAATACATTTCACCAGTCTGCCTGGGTGCTCCTGAAGTCTGCTACTCTCCTCACTGTTTACTACATTTCACCAGTCTGCCTGTGTGCTCCTGAAGTCTGCTACTCTCCTCACTGTTTACTACATTTCACCAGTCTGCCTGTGTGCTCCTGAAGTCTGTTACTCTCCTCACAGTTTACTACATTTCATCAGTCTGTCTGTGCTCCTGAAGTCTGCTACTCTCCTCACTGTTTTCTGCATTTCTCCAGTCTGTCTGAGTGCTCCTGAAGTCTGCTGCTCTCCTCACTGTTTACTACATTTCACCAGTCTGTCTGTGCTCCTGAAGTCTGCTACTCTCCTCACTTTTTACTACATTTCACCAGTCTGTCTGTTTGCTCCTGAATTCTACTACTCTCCTCACTGTTTACTACATTTCACCAGCCTGTCTGTGCTCCTGACGTCTGCTACTCTCCTCACTGTTTACTACATTTCACCAGTCTGTCTGTTTGCTCCTGAATTCTGCTACTCTCCTCACTGTTTACTATATTAACAGACTGTCTGTGTGCTCCTGAAGTCTGCTACTGTCCTCACTGATTACTACATTTCACCAGTCTGTCTGTGTGCTCCTGAAGTCTGCTGCTCTCCTCACTGTTTTCTGCATTACTCCAGTCTGTCTGTGTGCTACTGAAGTCTGCTACTCTCCTCACTGTTTTCTCCATTTCTCCAGTCTGTCTGTGTGCTCCTGAAGTCTGCTGCTCTCCTCACTGTTTACTACATTTGACCATTCTGTCTGTGTTCTCCTGAAGTCTTCTCCTCTCTTCATTATTAACTACATTTCACCAGTCTGTCTGTGTGCTCCTGAAGTCTGTTACTCTCCTCACTGTTTACTGCATTCCTCCAGTCTGTCTGTGTGATCCTGAATTCTGTTACTCTCCTCACTGTTTACTAATTTTCACCAGTCTGTCTGGGTGCTCCTGAATTCTGCTACTCTCCTCACTGTTTACTACATTTCACAAGTCTTTCTGTGTGCTCCTGAAGTCGGCTACTCTCCTCACTGTTTACTACATTTCACCAGTCTGTCTGTGTGCTCCTGAATTCTGCTACTCTCCTCACTGTTTACTACATTTCACCAGTCTGTCTGTGTGATCCCGAAGTCTTCTCCTCTCTTCATTGTTTACTACATTTCACCAGTCTGTCTGTGTGATCCCGAAGTCTTCTCCTCTCTTCATTGTTTACTACATTTCACGAGTCTGTCTGTGCTCCTGAAGTGTGTTACTCTCCTCACTGTTTAATACATTTCACCAGTCTGCCTGGGTGCTCCTGAAGTCTGCTACTCTCCTCACTGTTTACTACATTTCACCAGTCTGCCTGTGTGCTCCTGAAGTCTGCTACTCTCCTCACTGTTTACTACATTTCACCAGTCTGCCTGTGTGCTCCTGAAGTCTGTTACTCTCCTCACAGTTTACTACATTTCATCAGTCTGTCTGTGCTCCTGAAGTCTGCTACTCTCCTCACTGTTTTCTGCATTTCTCCAGTCTGTCTGAGTGCTCCTGAAGTCTGCTGCTCTCCTCACTGTTTACTACATTTCACCAGTCTGTCTGTGCTCCTGAAGTCTGCTACTCTCCTCACTTTTTACTACATTTCACCAGTCTGTCTGTTTGCTCCTGAATTCTACTACTCTCCTCACTGTTTACTACATTTCACCAGCCTGTCTGTGCTCCTGACGTCTGCTACTCTCCTCACTGTTTACTACATTTCACCAGTCTGTCTGTTTGCTCCTGAATTCTGCTACTCTCCTCACTGTTTACTATATTAACAGACTGTCTGTGTGCTCCTGAAGTCTGCTACTGTCCTCACTGATTACTACATTTCACCAGTCTGTCTGTGTGCTCCTGAAGTCTGCTGCTCTCCTCACTGTTTTCTGCATTTCTCCAGTCTGTCTGTGTGCTACTGAAGTCTGCTACTCTCCTCACTGTTTTCTGCATTTCTCCAGTCTGTCTGTGTGCTCCTGAAGTCTGCTGCTCTCCTCACTGTT